>JAKWJA010001406.1:0-57518 GCA_027704765.1 Solanum habrochaites | reverse complement strand
CTACCTGCGGCCTCTTGCCCCTATGTTGCACCCGAGCTACCGCCCCGTGGCTGGCGCAGTGCATCGTGTCTTGCTGTGGATGTTGATGTTTGGGCGTAGTCTTTTTCTCTAGTTCTACCATCTGTGAAATAAGTGAAGATGGTCCAATACAATTTGGTATCACCAATACCATTGGATCCAAGTAATAGCACACAAAGAAAGAAAGAAAGAATGAAAGTTTTCCTAAAGTCTTATAGCTTCCAAGAAACGTAGGCCGTCCCCCTACCGTCTTTAAGGACTCTACTCGACCTGTTCTTGTTGATGAGACCACGAACCTAAATGCTCTATCCCATTTGTCACACCCAAAACTGCGAGCCGCGACTGGCAAGCCCACATTTACCCTCCTATGGTGACGAACAACCGACTAAACCTATCATTTCCATTTAATATCAACAATAAAGTAAATGCGGAAGACTTAAACGCATAAATAAAGACCATTCAATAACTTCAAATGCAATGCTATTATGCCCCCAAAATCTGGAAGTCATCATCACTGACATCTAGGATCAATTTACTAACTAATAGTAATTCTAAGAAGCTAAACAAAATAAAAGCTATCGATCCGAACTTCAAGCACATCAAGAAACATGAGGAAGGAGATCCGTCAAGCTAGAAGTCATTACTCACCCTGAAGATCCGTTGTGACAAGACCTGGCTTGAACTACTTCGGTCGAAGATGACGGCCACGTTTGCTGCACTCAGCAAATAACAAAGGACACCGACCCCCAATAAAAAAAGTAGGGGTCCGTACAACCACAAGTACTGAGTATGTATCACAGCGTCAACTCAAATGAAAACAATATATTCCAGATAACACCATAAATCAACTACTATCTTAACATGTGGATAGCAATAAGTACAAACAATCATTAAATATCACCGATATATCTCGAGGACTCAAGCCTACATGCCATACTTATTTGGATACCTGGTGTCTTTAGATTGAGTATATTAGTATCTTTCAGATTCATTATCTTTAATTCCTCTGTGTCGGTACTCACTCCGCTCCCCTACGTACTATGTGTCCGTAACGTGACACTCTGATCCGTCCCCTAAGTCAAATGTGGCGGTCGTGGGACCTCCGATTCCCCTACATCTACGTGTCCGGTTTTCGTTCGTGCACCGTCCCAATAATTCATTGTCTACTTGACACTCCCGATCCCCTACCATCTACTGCTGTTTCGTGACACCCGTCCCTGAATTCTATTGTTCCGTACGTGACACTCACCGATCCCCTACATCTACGTGTCGGTGTCGTGACACCCGTCCCCTAATTCATGTGGCGGTAGTGACACTCCTATCCCCTAATCTCATTCGATTAATTCATCAAGCCTTCATTTATACCAAGCCGTCATCATCCATCACTTTAGTTTCATCAGCCTTCTTTTATACCATGCATCATCATGAACACGAGATGTTATGTTATATCATATTTGAGAAATTCAATACTCATCAGGCCCCGTGTTTCCATCAATCATATATAAAATCAACATCATGCATACACACAATTAAGCCTAGAGAGACGTTATAATACTACCCAACACATATCATTCGCTATTACGAGTTTTTACACGAATAGTTGTAAAGAAACCATAACCTACCCGTTCCACCGAAGAATCGTGATCAAGCAAGCAAATTCCTCATTTTTTCTTCTTGTTGGTCCTCTTCGTTCCTCTCTGTGAATCTGATTCCTCCTATCTCTCCTCTCTTGCTGTGTAGCTTCTCATTTTTCTTTATTACCAACCCTCTTTCTTTTACCCTAATTATTATATAATTAAGTTTTAAAGAGGCACTAAATAATCCACTAATTACTTAAGGTTACCTCTTTTAAACCCCAAGTAATTAAGACTATTAACATTAACCCTCTAACTTTATAATAAACAAGCCGGGATAGTCAAAACGTCCCTTAAAACGTGTAAAGAAATCCGACCCAAACTGGGAATTGCGGAGCCCGTGCGGGCCGTCGTGCCCCGACGGTCGTCCGCGGTCGGCCGCAACCGTCAGAAGCCTCATTTCACCATAGAGTCTGTGGACGTCCGTCCGCCTGTGACGGTCCACACCCTGTGACGGTCCGTCCTGCCATGCGTCACGACGTTCAAGAAATGGATTTTCATATCCAATTTCAGATTTTCCAAGTGTTTTTTTGAAACGACACCCGCCCTCCACGACGGTCCTCGTCCCTTGACATCCGTCGTGGAGACCCGTCACCCGGACCTCTGCACCGTTTTTCAAGATATATAAATCTGTTGCTCAAAACAACGAAACAGGTCGTTACAGATCCCCGTACATCTACGTGTCGGTTCGGACACCCTCCCACTACATTCTATGTGTCGGTCTTGACACTCTGATCCCTACATCTACTTCGTTCGTGACAACCCGTCCCACTACTTCAAATGTGTCGGTACGTGACCACTCCGATCCCCTACATCTCCTTGTCGTTCGTGAGCACCCGTCCCACTCATTCCTATGTGTTCGGTAGTGACACTCTGTCCCCTAATCTCATTCGATTGAATTCATCAGTCCTTGCTTTTAATAATACCAAGGCGCATATCTCATCACTTTAGTTCATCAAGCCTTCTTTTATACCAGGCATCATCAATTAACAAGAGTTAGGTTTATATCACGATTTGTGGATTCTCCATAGGCTTCATCCAATGCTGTTTTCAGCACAATCATATATATAAAATCCATCATGCATAGCGACACAATAAGCATAAAGAAGCTCTATACTACTCCTACCCAACACTATCAATTTGCTATTAAGAGTTTAACTTTACTACTTACTACATCGTGTAAAGAAAAACCATACCTACCTCCACCGAAGATCGTGATCAAGCACGCAAATCCTCATTTCTTTGTGCCTCTTCGTTTTCCTTCTTTGATCGCTTTCTCTCTCTCTCTTGCCTGTTCTTTCTCTTTTTTCTTTATTCCAACCCTCTTTTCTTTTACCCTAACTTATTATATACTTATTTGAAAAGGATGGGCACTAATAATCCCCTAATTACTAAGGTTACCTCTTTTAACCCCACGTCATTAAGACTTATTAACATTAAACCTCTAACTTTAATACAATTAAAGCAGGAATATTCAACAACGTCCCTTAAAACGTGTAAAGAAATCCTGACCCGAACTGAGATTGCGTAGCCCCGCTGACAGGCCCACGTTACTGCACGGTCCGTCCTGCAAGCGCGCGTACCGTCAAGACCAATTTCCACCATAAGTCTGTGACGGTCCCGTCACGGCCGGTGACGTCCCGTCACGTCCTGTGACGTTCCGTCCGCCATTTCGTCACGACGTTCATGATGTCATTTCAGTATGCCAATTTCAATAATTTCCAAGTGTTGAAACGACACACCCTCCACTCCCCACGACGGTCCGTCTGCCCTTTACTGTTCCGTTCGTGTCCTCCCGTCACCTCTTGTGCCCGATTTTCCCAGAATAAAATCTTTGCTCAAAAACAAAACGACTAAACAGCGTTACAAGGATACCAATTTACCCATCGTTCGTCCCCGAACAGTCACAGAAGAAACAGGGCGAACAGGATACCCGACTTGAGCACAGATGGGGTTATCTTTCTCGCATATCTGCCTAGCTTCTCCCAAGTGGCTTCTTCAAACCGGGTCGATTTCCTTCCATTGCACCTTGAGTGGATGCAATCTCTCTTATCTCTCTTTACTTACCTCCACTTGCGACTTAACTCTACATAACAAGAAAATAATCAACAAGCGCCTCCTCATAAGACAAGTTCTCAATCAGCCAAACTGAATCCCAACGGTATACTGTCATTTCCAATCCCCCAATGTTTCTTTTCAACATCGACACACTGAAAAAACCGATGACTCCGGACAGCTGGAGGCAAGGCTAAACTCATAAGCCACCTCCCCTCTCTCTTAGTATTCAATCAAAGGGGCCAATATACCTTTGGGCTTGAGCTTGCTCTTTTCCGAGACCTCAATCACCTGGTCACCCCTTTTATTGGTGAAATTTTCAGACAAGACTTGTTCACCCTCCATGACTCTAATTCTCTAACCTTTCGATCTGCGATTCGCTTTTGTCCTACTTGCGCCGCTAGGAGCTTTTCTCTTGAATAATTTCCCTTTTTCTTTCTATCGAATCCCCTTCCCTCAAAAGATCAGTACCCAAAAGGTCCACCTAATCTAACCCGAATGCATCAACCACCAAGGGAGACCTACATCTCCTCCAATACAAGGCGTAAAGGGAGCCATATCTTCTTGAGTGATAGCGATTATTGTATGGAAAACGTCCGCTGGAAGGGTAAGACGCTAGGTGCGCCACTGGGCCCCACGAAATTCTATCACACCTGCAAACGAACATATCCTCCAACACTTGATCTGTTCGTCAGACTGACCATCGGTCTAGGATGGAACCGGTACTAAGGTCCAACTAGTACCTGCAATCTGCATGCAATGTTTCCGAAAACAGTAGAAGTAAACTGCGTACCTCTTCTGAGATGAGGATATGGAACTCACTCCATGCAAATCGCACACTTCCTGAGATTTAAGTTTGGCTAACTTCTCTGCATTTAAGTCACCTTAACCGGAATGAATGAGCAGCCTTAGTTAACCTATCACTACAATCACAACCAAATAGTCCATACGTGCCCAATGTCTTTGGAAGACCACCACGAGTCCATTGGATTCTCCTCCTCTCCTCTCCCATTTTTCCATTCCGGAATGTGCATATCTCTGAAGTTGTCCTCCGGCCTCTGGTGTTCATACTACTTGTTGACAACTTTGGACATTGGTTGGCAATAAAATCCACAAGATCACGCTTCATTTTCTCCACAAAAGTGTTTGCGTTTAGCACTGTACATCTTGGTTGCACCCTGGATGTAGCGAATACCTTAACTATGCGCCTCTTTCAAATAGTGTTGATCAAATCATCGACACGCGAGGTTACACATACCCCTTCCCTTAATCTCTCAAAAAAACACCTTCTTTCATCTACTTGTCGCTTCTTTAGCTCATCCTTGCAACACTTTATCTCGGATCCGGATCAATTTGTCATCATCATTAGAAAACTGCTTTCCCCTGAATCTTTATCAACGAAAAGATCTTGCCTCCCACACAAGCGAAAAAGTCCTCCCTTCTCCGTTTAACTTTTACTATTCTCATTACTTCTATCTTCATAAGGGTCTTAGCTCAGACTCTGAACTTCTCTAGCCAAATGGGCGGCTAGAAGCTTGCAATTGAGCTAGACTTCCCATGCTTCCCCCTTCCCCGTTCCATGTCCCGCCTTTCTACTAAAAAGCATATCCGCTAAAACAAAACATTCGCCTTCCCGGATGGTACAAAATATGATGTCGTATTCCCTACTTCAGTAGTTCCATCATCTCCTCGCTCAAATTCAAATCTCTCTGAGTGAAGACATACCGGTAGACTCCGATGATCCGTTTAGACCTCAACACTTAACCCCCATATAAATAAGTGTCATCCATTGCTTTAGTGCAAACCCTACCCGCGGCCAAGTCCAAATCAATAGTTGATAGTATACGTTCATAGCCGTTTTAATTGTCTTAAGCAATAAGCATCAACATTCTTCTCTTGCATTAAGCCCTGCACCCACCCGAATAAGATGCAGTCGACAAATACAACACTGAATTCTTAGCCTCCACTGGCAAGTTGAGATTGGTGCAGAGTCAACAGATTCTTGAGCTCTGAAAGCTTTCCTCACACTCAATGCCGACCATCAATTACACATTTTGTCTTAGTCCAAGTTCGTCAGTTGGAAGCATGAAGAGAATCCTCTACAACAAGATCGGCGGTAGTACTCCTAACCCAACACAGCTCCTTATTTTCTGACACATTGTAGTCTTACCCAATTTCACTACTTTCGATCTTAGAAGGTCCACCATTACTAAAACTTTCATCCTTAGAAGCGCGTGCCAAGAAGGACACTGCATCTAGCCAAAACTCACACTTGGGAACTTGGGCATAAGCTTTTTTCTCCCTCAACAAACGTTTTCCAATCATACCATTCTCAAATCTCCCCTCATGTTCCTTCTTATCTTGGATTATATCAGTATATCATCAAATAAATACGATCACAAGAGATCTCAATATGGCTTAAAAATCCACGTTCATCCACTCATGAACGCACAGGGGCAGTTCGGAAGCCCAAAAGACATCACTACAATTCGTATGCCCATACCTTGTCTAAAAGAGTCTTGGCACATCCATTTTCTCTTATTTTCAATTGATGATACCCGGATCTCAAGGAGTGCAATCTTTAGAAGACACAAGCACTTGTAACGGATCGAACAAGTCCATCAATGCGAGGAAGAGGATACTTGTTATCTTGTTAGTCACCTTGTTCAACTGCCTGTAGTCTATGCACGCCAAAACTCCCACTCTTTCTGTCTTTACACACAAAACCGGAGCACCCAAGGAGATGCACTTGGTCTATAAAGCCTTTGCTCAACAATTCTGGAGTTGGGCCTTTTAATTCTCTAACGTAACTGCCGCGGGCCATTCTATAAGGGGGGTATAGAAATGGGGTCGTGTACCCGGTTCAAGATCAATACAGAAGTCATATCCCTATCTGGGGGGCATGGCGCCGCAGAAGATGCTGTCAGGTAATACATCAAGAAACTCACACGGACCCACCGAAATCGACGTCAATCGAGGGTACTTGGGTAGTGTCATCCGTTGAATGTGCCAAGAAGCTAAACACCCTGTTACTACCATTTTCTTAGCACGAAGAAAGGATATGATACGCACCGGATTGGAAGTGTATTCCACCCTCCCACACTAACAGGGATCTGTCCCCAGGCTTGGCTAACGTCACCCAGTTTAGCATTACAATGCCATATTGCAAATTGCGGAGAAAGCCTAGATTCATACCCAATTACCACATCAAAATCAACCATTTCTAAGGATCGCCAAATCTACATATGTTTCTTACTCTTTCTCCCCACAGTTCACCAAAACAAAAGACCTATATCCCTTTTCAACCTTTTTCACACACAAACTCACCCACCGAGTAGAAACAAAAAGGCATATCAAATAATTCACAATGTTAATTTAGAACCATTAAGCAAATGAGGAATACATCGAAAATGTTGAATCAGGATCATCACAAAATCCGGAGCCATGCAATCACAACCCAGAAAATTACCTGTTATGACACATCAAGTTTCCGCCTCTGAGTCTCCCAGGGAAAGCATAACAAGGGCCCTTGTCGTTTTTTGTTGTTCCTTTGCCCCCTACATGGTTTGTATGTCGTGGCTCCGTTTCCCGTTACCCCAGCCATTTGGTGACCACCACTACCTCGGTCGGCCACTCGCATTCCTCCAAAAACGTCCCTCTACCATGACCACCCTACCTCTAACTATTGGGGGTCTACTCTGTTTTGGACAATTCCCCTAATATGTCCCAGTCTTCCCCACAACTCCATATAACACTCTCCTAGATTCACGCATGGTCCCTCTCAGAGAAATGTTTGACCTGGTTTCTGAAGGTAGACCCCCAATAAGTCTTCGTGAGCTGAAATGGGTCGGCCTGAGTACCCTCCGTGGAACCCTGTCCTCTAGAGTCAGAACCATTACACTCACCCCCTTTCAAACCTCTTTGGTGTCGATGCCGTGTGGCATTCATCTGGATTCACTCCCTCCAACCTCTGTACCAACGAAATCTACCACTTCTGTGGAAGGATTTTGTTCGTAGCCGCTCCCTGTAGGCGAATTCGCATTTCTGATCTTAACCACCCCTTTCACAAAACGGCGAATCCCCGCTCTTGTGGACTGAACCATAGTTGGGTGCATATCTGGATAGTCAGAAACTTAGCCTCATGCATGACCTAACATCCTACATGGCTCTAGGCTCAAGAACTCGCCCTTTTTTTCCTATTCTCCAGTTCCGGGGAATATATTTCTCCATAAACAAGCTAGAGATGAGCCCAAGTCATAGGTGGTGCCTCTTTGGTTGTTACACCAACAATGTGACCACCGCCACGGCACACATTTTGGCGTTCCCCTTTTGGAAGACTGTTAGCTTAGCTAAGCTCACGAACTCAACACCAAAAACCGTTCTACATACCCATCTTGTGTAGTAGCTCATGACAGTCAACCAAAAAAATCGTAAGCAAGCATCACTCAGATTCTGCACCCTTGAAGACATGGATGTTTCGATTTCACATTCCAAGAACTTACTACAAAAGTTCTGCTGAATCATTTGTTCATTATAGGCCCATTAGTTGTCGGTGACAACGTGCCTATGTCCATGAGGCATCCATACGAGGGGCCATAGTGGCTGCATGTCGTCCTCTGATACCGAGGTGGTTTGGTGCATGAAAACATTGGGGGGTGCCGCCTGACCCTGACCAGTACAACCCACTAAGATAAGCGAGCACCTGATTGTCATCTTCTGGGGTAGGTATGGGGTGTGCATTTCCTCTCGTTATGTCTTGTTCATTCTCCCCAATCCTCCCCATCTCATTCCTGACTTCCTCAGTCGGTGGAGGATTACCACCGCCCTAGTATCCAAGATGGGCTAGTGCTCGTCCCCTTTCTCCCTCTAGGGACGGCCTCTCCACGACCTCTAAAACAACCACCCAGGGGGTCGGTGGAAACCAGGGCGGGATGGATTCAAGGAGAAAAAGAAAGGATAAGGGTATAGTTTTAGAGAAGATAGGCAGAAGGAGGACAGAGAGGGGGTGAGGGGGCGGGAGGATGTGATGGGTAGGGGTTTTATTTAGTAGGCGACCATCATGATTTGCTCAAGAGGCGTCCATGTTTTCTTTGCCACTTTGTGCACTCCGAGCTACAGCCACAGTGGCTGGCGCATATGCATCTTGTCTTGGCTATGTTGAATGTTGGCGTAGTCGTTGCTCTATGTCTCAAAAACCCTCTGCGAATAGAGATGAATGGTCAATACCAATTTGTAGTCACCTAGATACCACTTGATCCCAATTATAGCACGAAGAAATGAAAGACAGAATGAGTTTTCCTAAAGTCTATAGCTTCTCAAAGAAAAAGTAAAGGCGTCCCTACAGTTCTTTAAGACGTCTACTAGACCTGTTCTTTCTTGTGGGATGAGACCAACAACCTAATGCTCTCTGATACCAAGTTTGTCACGACCCAAACACCGAGCCTCGACTGGCACCCACATTTACCCTCCAGGTGAGCGAACCACCGATCTAACCTTTATCATTTCAATTTAATATCAACATAAAGTAATCGGACGACTTAACTTAAACTCATAAATAAACAACCAATTCAATAACTTCTAAAATTCAACCTCTAATTATTCCCTTCCCCAAAATCTGGAAGTCATCATCACAAGAACCTCTATGATCAATTACCTAACGAAGATATTCTAAGAAGCTAACCAAATAAAAAGCTCAGTCTAATCCGAACTTCAGGCATCAAGACATGAGGAAGGAGATCCATCAATCTAAGCATTATCTCACCCTAAGATCCGTGTGAACTAAACTGGCTTGAACTACTGTTGAATCGAAGATGACTTCACGTTTGCTGCACTCCAAATAACAAAATAAAAACATAAAAGACGGGGTTCAGATACCAACCACAAGTACTGGTTAGGTACATCGGTCAACTCACAATAGAAACAATATATCTTCAGATCACATCAAATAAAATCAACTAATATTCTTAACTGTGATAGCAATAGTACACATCATTTATAATATGCACACGATCATATCTATGCGGACTCAAGCCTCCATGCGTACTTATTTGGTATACATGTCTTTAATTGAGTATATTAGTATCTTTCAGATTCATTATCTTTATTCCTCTTGGCGGTAACGTTGACACTCCGATCCCCTACTACTATTTTTCGGAAGCACGTGACACTCTAATCCCCTAATCAATTGTCGGTACGTGACACTCCGATCCCCTACCTCTACTTGCGGTTCGTGACATACCCGTTCCCAATAATTGCCTATTGTCGGTACGTGACAACTGCCGATCCCCTACATCTACGTGTCGGTGTCTGTGACCGCGCCGTACCCCACTAAATTCTATGGTCGGTACGTGACACTCCGCCGATCCCCTACATCTAGTTTCGGGTTCGTGACACCCGTCCCACTAATTCTATGTTCGGTAGTGACACTCCGATCCCCTATCTCATTCGATTATTCATCAAGCGCTTCATTTATACCAAGGCGCATCATCCTCATCACTTTAGTTCATCGAAGCTTCTTTTATACACGCATCTATTACAAGAGATTAGTTTATTCAAGATTGGGATTCAAATAGCTTCCATCATGCTTTGTTTTCATCACATCATATATATAACATCACATCATTCATACACACAATTAAGCATAAGAAAGACTTTATAATACTACCCAACACATATCATTCGCTATTAAGAGGTTACTACGAATAGTGTCAAAGAAACCATAACCTACCTCCACCGAAGACTCGTGATCAAGCAAGACATGGAATTCCTCATTTCTGTTGTCCTCTTCGTGTCCTCTCTTTGTCGATTCGCTCTCTCTCTTGCTGTTCTTGCTAATTTTCTTTATTCCCCCCTCTTTCTTTTACCTAATTAATATATAATTAAGTTGTAAAAGATGGCACTAATATCCACTACTTAACTAAGGTTACCTCGTTTAAAACACCCCAGTAATTAGACTTATTAACATTCAACCCTCTAACTTTATAATTAAGCAGATCGTCAAAAACGTCCCTTAAAACGGTAAAAAACTCCGAAACCCCTAACTGGGATTGGCTGTGCTACCCCGTTGACGGGCCGTCTGTGGGCTGCGACGGTCCCCGTCCTGTCAGGTCGTCGGCAACCGTCAGAGACTCAATTTCCAATTTTCCACCATAGAGTCTGTACTGTCCTCACGCCTGTGACTGTCCCGTCACCCTGTGACGTTCCGGTCCCCTGCCATTTCGCACGACTTTCAGAGAGTCGATTTTTCATTATCCAATTTCAGATTTTCCAAGTGTTTTGAAACGACAACCCTCCCCGACGGTCCTCGTGCCCTTGACGGTCCGTCGTGGCTCTTTCACCTCTGCCCTTTTTTCCGAAATAAATCTGTGTGCTCAAACAACTCAACAGAAATCAGGTCGTTACAGATCCCCTACATCTACGTGTCGGTTCGTGACTCCCCGTCCCAACTAATTCATGTTGGTTCGGTACGTGACACTCCGATCCACATACATCACGTGTCGGGTAATTCGTGACACCGGGCGCCCACTAATCTATGTGTCATTACCTTGACACTCTGATCCCACTACATCTACGTGTCCGGTTCGTGACACCCTTCCCCCACTAATTCTATGTGTCGGTACTGAAACACTCGTCCGATCCCCTAATCTCATTCGATTAATTCATCAAGCTCTTTTATACCAAGGCGTCATCATCTCATCACTTTTAGTTTCTCAAGCCTTCTTTTATACCAAGGCATCAGCATTACAAGAGATTAGGTTTATTCAAATTTGGGATTCAATAGCTTCATCATGCTTGTTTTCATCACAATCATATATATAAAATCACATCATGCATACACCATAGCATAAAAAGACTCTATATTACTACCCAACACATATTATCGCTATTTAAGAGTTTTACTACGAATAGTTAAAAGAAACCATAACCTACCTCCACACGAAGAAGAATCGTGATCAAGCAAGCCAACTTCCTCAATTTCTTGTGTGTCCTCTTCGTGTCCTCTCTTTGATCTATCTTCTCTCTCTCGTGCTGTTCTTTCTATTTTTCTTTATTCCAACCCTCTTTCTTTTACCCTAATTATTAATATAATTAAGTTTTGTAAAAGATGGCACTAATAACCATAATTAACTTAAGTACCTCTTTTACCCCCCGTATTAGACTTATTAACATTAACACCCTCTCACTTTATATTAAAGAAGGAATAGTCCCAAAACGTCCCTAAAAACGTGTAAAGAAATCCGCCGAACTGGATTGCGTAGCCCGTGACGGGCCGTCGTGCCTGTGAGGGCCTTCGGCCTGCGACGGTCCGTCCTGCAATTCCTTGCGCAAAACCGGCAGAGACTCAATTTCCTCCACCATATAGTCTTGTGACGTTCCGTGCCTGCCATTTCGTCAACGACGTTCAGAGATCTTCGATTTTTCAGTTCCAAATTTCAAAATTTCGCATCGTTTTGAAACGACAAATCCTACTCCACGAACGGTCCGTCGTTGCCCTTGACAGGTCCCGTCGTGGCCATCGCTCACCTCTCCTGTTTTTCCAGAAATAAAATCTTTTGCTCAAACGACTAAACAGGTCGTTACAGATCCCCTACATCTACGTGTCGGTTCGGGCGACCCCCCACTCATTCTTATGGGTCGGTACTGACACTCCGATCCACTAATCTCCTCTATAAATGCACAGCCTTCTTTTTATACCAGGCTCATCATCTCATACTTTTAGTTTCTCAAGCCTTCTTTTATACCAAGCAATCATCATACCAAGAGAATTGGTTGTGTATTTATCAACATTTGGATTCCCATAGCTTCATCATCTTTGTTTCCATCACAATCATATTATATAAAATCACCATCATATGCATACACACAATTTAAGCATATGAAGACTTTATAATGACAACCCAACACTATCATTCAGCTATTAAGATGTTACTACAATATATGAAAACCATAACCTACCTCACCGAAGAAGTGCGATCAACAAGCTATCTTCTCGAATCCCTTGCTATCCTCTTCGTTTCTCTCTCTCTTAATTCGTTGGTCTCTCTCTTATTCTGTCTCTCTTTGTCTTTATATTTTTCCTTATTCAAACGCTTTCTATTTACCCCTAATTTACCATATATTCGAATAAAAGATGGCAAATAATAACCCACTAATTAACTTCAGGTTACCTCTTTTTAAACCCCAAGTAATTAGACCTATTAACATTAACCCTCTAACTTTATAATTCAGCAGAATAGTCAAACGTCCCCTAAACGTATACAGAAATCTGACCCCCAGACTTGGATTCTGCGCAACCTGCGAGCCCGTCGTGCCTGTGCGAATGGTCCGTCCTGCTGTCGTCCTCAAGGTCCAGAGAGTGGATTTCCACTGAAGACTCTGTACGGTCCTCACAGATAGATGCCTGTGACGGTCCCTCTGCCATTTCGTTACTAAGTTCAGAGAGTCGATTTCATACCCAATTTTCAGATTTTCCAAGTGTTTTTAAATAGACCCTGCGACGGTCCGTCGTGCCCATGACGGTCCGTCGTGGGGTCCGTCGCCTCAGCCTATTTTTCCAGAAATAAAATCTGCTGCTCAAAACGACTAAACAGGTCGTTACAGAACCCCATTAAATACCAAGATAGGGGAGGGTTTAAGGGCTGAAAGGATTCAAGTTTCACCATAAATCTTATTAAGGTATGGGATCTCTTTCACCTTTATACCTCTTTCCTCAAAGGATTTCATCAAATTATTTTTTCAAAATTGGGTTTTCAAGTAGGTCTTTTCCAATCTCTAAATTTATGTGATAAATTGATTTGTTTATGATTTCCTTTGGTTAATATGAATATATCAATATTTAATTTATCTTTATTAGGATATATATTGATAAATTGGTCTAGTTTGTAGAGGATGACCTTTACCCCTTAACCTTAGGTTGTGATCTAGATATGAAATGTATTATATTGGTTCAATTGAATTGGTTATTTCTTGAATTACTATTATATAATGTTGTTTGTATCAATAATGACTAAATTAGGATGAATATATTCCTATTATGTTAGTTCTTGAGAAGCTGATCTAGGTTATGAAGTACGGTGTGAATTGACCTAAGTATCTTATCTTAAGTTATGAAAGGGATGAATTGTGATATAGTGATTCAATTGGCTTTGTTTCAATGTTGATTATGGTTATATGATGATACTACACCCTAATTGGGTTGAGTATAGGTTTATGGGAAGACCTTTATTACGAATTATGAAGTAGACTTGGTAAGTCTTGTGATCCCTATTCAATATTTCAATTATGGTTTATTCTGATTAAGTCATGATGTTGTATTGGAGTATGCCTTGTATTATTGATAGGGTTGGTATGATGTTGAATTCAAATTTCTTGACTATGGTTTGTGAGGTGTAGGTTAGGATGTAAATGTTATAAGGATGGTGAATGATTTACCAATGTGCCTTATTATGAAGTGATGTGTAAATGTGCTAACCTCACTTATATGAATTGTAATAAAAGTAAAATACTCATGCAATTCTTATTGAGCTTTGATGATTATGATGTTATACAAGGGTTAGACACTGTGACCTACTATAAACTATGATCATTAATAGAGACATTAAAGACATTTCAAAAAGGGAATCTAGCTTAGCACCGAGTGAACTAGAATAAGGAGTGTCCCTTCCCATATAGGGAAGGTAGGATCACTAATGTACTCTTGATATTGGAGAATACAATGCATGTAGCATAAAGAGGGTCCCAACTATATCTCCTAGTTCTTAAACTATGTTTCCCCATTAGCTCGTGTGGCCTATGTCGGTTAGGGCAAGATGTTCCCAAAAAGGTAAAATGAACTAAAGGATTGAACCCTAACTAAGATAACCTAAGGGGTTTAGCCTAACCTAGGTATGTATGGGACTTTACCAAAACATTGTCACTAGTTAGCCTTGAGGGATCTTAGTAGGATGTCCCCTATGTATGAATACTGCCGTATAATAGTACATGATATGCTATGAAATGAACTTGCACCTAATGTTGATACTGATATATTTATTAGTTTTCACTTCTGAATTATTTGTTTTTTTTACGTTGTTAAAGTACGATGATAAATTGTTCTAGTGTTAAGTAGGATTTTTGATGCATGATCTTGTTGGTTACTTGATTGAGTAAGGTTATGGCGCTTTGCTTGGTCTATTGACTTGATTGAGATTCATGGGTATTATCTTACTTTGGTTATGTTATAATGAACTCCTATTATTGCTTGTGGTTATTATGACTTTATGATAGAGTACTTGAATATGCATTCAATTACATGACATGCATGTTGACTTGACTAGATTTGATGTTGTTAGTCTTGTGATGTACATGACTATGACTTAATGAATATGCCTTATTGGTTTGGTATAGTCTTTTTGGATGTGCATAAAGGTTTTCAAAGTAAATTGCATATTTAATGAAATGTCCCTTTTTAGCATGTTTTCATGATATTTGTTCATATGATGTCATACTTAGTACAAGTGGTGTAGTAACCCCATTTCGTCCTTTTCCCCAATATTTTAGGTTCCAATCGTTGAAGGGCTTTTGGAGACGACTTTGAAGAAAACTTGGAATTCTTAATCATTCAAGTAGGTTAGGTCCTCACTTTCTGAGGGTAATGCCACTATCAACCTATGATATTGTCTTAGCGTTCAAGACTCTTATATTTCTTTCCTTTTCATTTTAATATTAAATGTTGTAATGACCTGGAGTAGTGTGGGTTCTGTTTCATTGATTATAGGCTAGCCCAATTTTGATAGACTCTTTTTATAAGTTATGAGATGCACACTATTTTATACAATGTCAGTTCTATATATTTATGTGCAATAAAATTAGAAGACTAAAGTAAATTTCCTATATGAAGGGTTATATATACTATATATAATATAATATATATGTGTGTGTGTGTGGTGTGGTGTGGTGTTGTGTGTGTGTTGGGTGTGTGTTTATGTGTGTGTTATGGTGTGTGGGGGGGTGTTGGTGTGTGGTTGTGTGTGGGTGTTGTGTTTCTGTGTTTGTTTCTTGTGTGTCTGCTCCCGTGGGTCTATGTCCCCCATCCCTCTCGCGGGAGTCAGTTTCACTTTTTTGCCTCAATTTGCCCTCTGCAAGTCAATGCTGTACGCTCAGCGGTCTCTTCTTAGTTCTCACCGCGGACAACGCCGCCGTTCTGTCTAGGGGTATCTCCGGAGGGACGAGGGCAGTGGGTGTTTGAACCTTGTAAAGTGATTTGGAGTATGCTAGTATAGGGAGAAAACCCATTATGACTTCTGTTGATAGGTCCCTATATGAACCTATTTTAAGAGTGGGGAAAATGTAGAAAGGGTTTTATTCCCTACGTTGGGATTATGCTTTGCCCTTAGGCTTACTTAGAGGGTAGTATGTATCCCTCGTCTCCCAAAGAGAAGGATAAAAAAATTGTTTTTGTCGTCCTTTACAGTTGTTTCGTTATTTTGCTTTTTATGATTGGAACCTTAAGTATTGTCACATTTGAATAGGTAACTTACATGTTATTTAGCATAGATTGGGTTGGAAGTTTTTCCACCAGAATTATGCCGTTTGTACGTTTTGGGTCCCTTGACTTGCCTTGACATTGGTAAATAAGGTCATAAGGTGATGAATATGTGATTAGGCTTACCCCAAGTTGGGGACAATATGCTAGATGGTAAGGTTATGGATGCCCTTAATGGTTCTACTTTGGGTTACCTTGAACTTTCCTAGTTTAAGGATCACTTGGAGTGATTGTTATAGAGGGAAGTAAGCTAGCTACTCATTTCTGACCTCTTGAATTCCTCACTTTGTGGAGTTTGAGTGAATATCTCGTGGGAAATGGTTCCTTCTTGAGATATGGAAGGAGGTGATGTCAAGAAGGGTTTGCTTAAGCTTGATCCAGAAGGGATTTGTGGTTTGCCAGAAAGCATGTTAAGCAACGGAGAAGTAAGCGCAATTAAACCGGAAGGGTAGAGCAGGAATGGTAGAGGAAATGAGGGGGGGGGGAAGGTTCTGAGGAGGTGTAAGGGGGGCTGAATGGAAAGAGTGGTGGGGGTGGGAGGGGTGGAGTGTGTGGGGAATGGAGTAAAAGGAAGTCCAATTCTGCCTAAATGGGATAGGTTGTCCTATTATATATGGGTTGAACCCTAAGTGGGGGGGATGATGATGTTGAGTAGTAAAGGTGGTGGATTCCCTATCATTCATTTTATTACTACACAAGCTTGAAACCAAAGAGTTCCTATAAGCTTGTTTAGATGAGTCTTTGCTATGAGTTGTAAGTTGCATGTTCTCCATAGTTATTGCATATCTTAAATGAAACTAATATGAAAGGTCATTATTTCAATGAAAAAAAGATTTTTGATCAAAGTTTGCATGTTTCTTATGTGTTGTGCCTCTTGTATGATAAATGTGATTTTAACGTCCATGAGATATGTAAATGAACATGTTGTTGTAGCACTTTATATAGGGTGTTTGGGCCCAATATGAGGTGTTAGTGTTCTTTAAATAAAAAAGAAAGTCCCTTTAAAACTGTGTTGACCTTTTTAATGATTTGGGAAGTGGCTCATGTACGCTCCCCTCTTGATAGTGATAATTTTCTAGCCAAATTCTCATTTGTGCTATGAGTGAAACACTTTTTCCTTATATGATGATGTTTATGGAAGCTAGTGTTATGCTAGAAATTAAAATTATATGAAATAACTTCCTAATTGTTTTGATGTGTGTGATATGAGATTCCATTTTGACTTTATTAGGAAGAAAGTATGAGCATAATGTGGTTTGGAGTAAAGAAATCCTCCTTAAAATGAATTGGCCCTTGTGCATTGCTTGTATGTGAACTTTATGATGTTGTGTGTGTATGTTGTGACTAGTCAAAGGTAGTTCCTCCTTGAACAAAAGTTAAGAATAGTAATGTTATGTATGACCTTGATGGTAATAGGTCTACCCTATAAGATTGTAGTTAACCTACATGATTTATGATTTTGCGCAACTAAGTGAATTTTCTTAATTTCACATATATTGAAGTGTGGACTATTCCTATATGTGCAAGTGAAATCCATTGTATTTCTAAACTTGTGATGAAATAATGAGCATGCCTAAAGTTTGAGATGGTAGTTCCTCAAAATGGCAATGAGTATGAAGAAGTATGTAAGCATAGAAAGAAAATGTAAGAGTAATCCATGTTTAAGTATGTTGCTTTAGTTGCTTGATTGTATGAAGTAGGTGTTCCTTGTAAGTTTGGTGAATTGACTATTATGTGGCAACATGATGAATTTTGTGAGTTGCTTTATGGTTCATTGATTCCTTGATAGCGTTTTAAAAGTTCCAAGTGTCATTCGAAGATGAATGTTCCCAAGAGGGGGATATTGTCAAGACCCACAAAACGAACCAAGGTATATAGAGCCTCACATTTGCCTAAAAATATTAATAACAATTTAATAAAGTTTTTTAGAGCTTGTATGGTTGATTTGAAGTGGTTTGGAGGTCAAACGTCTTAAAACGTCCAAGATGTTCAGAAGCTGGTCTTTAGACGTACTAGTGTCTTCTAGTGTGCCTTTGTATGTTTTATGTGTTGTTTGGGGTCTAAATTAATAGGGGATGATCCTAAATTGTATATGGACGTATTTAGGTTTTAAACGTCTAGGCACGACTCCCCAAGGACCACCCAAGGGGTCCTTGAGGAGGACCATTGTGTCATTTGACGAATAGCAATCAACAGACCTTACACTAGACAACACCCCATCATTGGGGGCGTCACTCAACGCTTAAACCTGACAGCTTAGACCCCAAGATGGGAGCCTCAGTCATCATTGATGGAGCATCAGGACAGTGCATCCCTCAATCGACCTCGCGTTCCTTGCCCTCCGTAGATTACACCTACAATTTGTCTTGGGCGCTGCCATGCTAGGGGTGAATTAGCAAATTCACCCCACGTCCTAATTAAAATATAGGAAGTTAATTTAGGGTTTTTTAGGTATTTTAATTTAGTATATAATCCATAACTCTAATTTAAAACTCATTCTTCAAATCTATTCTTTCCCTCTCAAATCAAACTCTCCCAAAACCCAAAACCCCATTGAAGACCAAGATCAAGAACAAGCTATGGAGGTGGATTCTTGGAGATTTATTCTAAGATTTTAGTGGAAATTATTATGGATAATGTATGGTAATCTTTCATCCTTAGATAATATTCCATCTAAGGAGTTCTTTCAAAGGTTTTTCAAACAAGATTCTAAGTCAAAAAAACTTATCTTTCAATCTAGCCATGGGTTCATTGTTAAAGTGATTTCAAATGAATTATAATGATGATTATATGTTTATTATATGGTTTAAACATGATTTCAATTGAATTCCATGAAGAACTGATGATCTTCTTAACCTCTCAAATTATGATATGTTATGGGTCCTGGTATCTTGATTAGATTATTATTCAAGTGTTTTTAGATTATAGTATATTTATTAATCCTAGTCTTATCTATATCAATTGATTATGAATTATGGAGCATTGATCAATGATGATCATTATCTTGGAGATTTCGTAAGTTGACCTATTTCTTTTAATTAGCTTTGAATGTACATTGAATTGTGTGATTGGTATGGTCGACTAATGGTGGCGGTGTTTACATTCTTGTACATGTTGATGTGTTATGATCATGGCCTTGAAGGAATTAGATGCAAGATGAATTGGTATGATGATTTTCATGTTTAGGAAGTTGAAGGATGTAGCCTTGATTCTAGTATCATGTCTAAGTGAGTTGATGTTATGTGGACTTATATGTATAGTCTTCCACACTAGATGCATGATTTATGTGTGTAGATGATGGTGTGTATATGTGATGATCATGTTAGGATTAGGTGTGGTCTATATTGCTAATGATGATGAATACTCTTATAGCATGACCCCTACCTATATGAAACCTATATGAATGTGTGGTCAAAGGTATACTAGGAGTCTTCTATTCTAATGTGGAATATGTTCTTGTCTCCTATAATTTAATGTGAGTTTGTGTAGTCTATAGTCCTTAATACTCTATATGTGAATGACTTGAGACTTGAAGAATGTTGTACATGTGTTGTGATCTTTAGAGGGTGGCTTCCTGAAGGTTATGTTATAGCCATTATGTGCTCATGTTGACTAATATACAGTCACACTTCTTGCATGTCCCCGAATAGGGTAGGTTCATGATGAGAATGGAAAGGATAGTTCTCCTATGCATCATTACCTATATCTATGCATGTAAAGTATATGATTAATAAAGTTATAAACATGTGTTCCTAAAGGTGTTCATGTGAAGGTAGATCTCACATTTGTACGCACACACACATGATTGTATAAATAGTGGATTTATGTGAAAGGAAATTGTCACATGATGTAGGGTCTATGATGAAAGGACATCCTCATCTTAGAATCCTTTGAACTATATGATGTATGAAGGATCAATCTCCTAAAGCCTAAATTATGACTACTGTACTAAAGGCTTAAATTTTCTATAAAAGGGTGTTTTAGCTTAGCACCGAGTGAACATGACAAATGACAGTGGGGGCTTGACTATAGTAAGTTCGGCTTCCCACAAGATACCCTTCACATTTCGCAAGTATGGGTTCCGAACATAGATTTTTTCTCATGAGATTGAAACCTCCACGTCTAGCAATTCAAGGTTTCTAGTAGCAATCTCCATGTTCCATAACTACGTGCCCCCATAGGTTTTAACTATGTCGATCCACTAGAAATAGCTATTATGTATGATGGTCCTCCTTGGCAAGTAGTACCTTCTCTTTACGATGTGGGAGAAGAACACCAGATTCCATGTAGCTCACATGGTCTATGTCGGTTATTGTTATGTCTCCCAAAAGTTAAAAATGGATTATTCTTTCTTTTATCACTTAGGAGCCGTGTGAGATGAAAGTCTCATGCACGGTTTTGAATGAGAGAAAGAAGTGAGGAATCCAATAAATGAATTAAGATAAGAATACGAACCCTAATCATAACTTCTTGAGGATATTACTTATTATAGGTAGGACTTGGACCCTACCCATGAATTTTACTAGTGAACTCCAAAAAAAGGATAAGATTAGTACTTCTATGAAACTAAGACTTATGTTATGTATGAATTGCATGAATGCATGTTAAAGTGACTTTTCTATGTCAAGAAATGAATTATGATTATGCATGTGAGTTAAATTTATGGATTATAAATGAGTGTTACTTAGTATATGTGGGGGTATGGGACTTCATGTGTACATTGCACATGTAAGCTTGTGAAGGGGTTGTAAGGGTGGTTTACCTAAAATATGAGCTAAATGCATTATGACTAAAGTTGTAGTAAGTACATGAGTCCTTCTATGATGTTATGAAATATGTGACCTTATTTTTAGTTATAAATGAAGGTGGTACGGCTTGTTGAGTATGTTTTTGCCTAGGTCTAAGGGTACTTCCTTAGACACTTGGGTAAGTTAGAATTGTGGGTGCGACCAGACATTGAACTAGTGTGACTTGGGGGTTGTTTCAGGTGATGAGTCTTATGTGAAGTTTATGTCCATGATGTGTTTATGACTTTCTAAATATGTGTTTGTGTTGATGAAGCATATCTATGAAAGACTATCTTAGGTGACCTCAAGGTGATACATTGTACTAAGTACACTTGAGGTTGCTTGAGGAAAGATGTGGAGGTAAAAAGGAAAGTGATGAGTTGTATTGAAGATGCCTCAAAATGTGTGAAATGGACTTATGTGTTATTATGAGTAGTGTACATGTCTATATGATGTATGTGAACTATATTGTGGTTGTATGTGCCAATGTTCATGAACTTAACTAAAAAGACATGTTGCATGATTTGAAATGAAATGTCCTCTTTAAATGCATGTTTTTGCATGGTTGTCATACTTATTGCATTCTTGAACTAATATCATTCTTCTTCATCTTTTTACACAAAGTGTAGGTGGTGATGGCTAGAGGATGTTTCCTAAGTTAAGAGCTTGGATAGATCTCCCGAGTTCAACGAAAAGGAATCCTTATGATTCAAGGACTTCCCTATGTCATGTTCTTATTCAAATTATGTAATAGTTTAGTTATTATTGTATGTTGTTAAGGGTCGTGTCCCTATTATATTCTATTGAGTTGTGTCTTGAGATGGCAAAGAGATTTAGAGTCTAATTATGTACTTGTGATATTTTTATTTATATGAAGTGATGATTCTATCATATGATGTGCTATGAAAACTTTTGAATTTTCCATTATTTTTAAAATTAGGCAATGAAAGATGTCTAAGGGCTTGTATAAGACATCCAAGAGGTTGAATACGTCGTGTTACTTCTAGGTTTGCTCCTCAGTCTTGAAAGCAAGCCTGTGATAAAGTCCATATTAATCATCTCCCACTTCCATGCCGGAAGTTCTATATTCTTAGACAACCCTCCGGGTCTTTGGTGTTCTACTTTCACTTGCTTGAAATTCGGGCACTTGGCAAGACACTCAGTAATGTCCTTCTTCATACCCTACCACTAATATAGCTCTTTCAAATCGCGGTACATCTTTGTTAAACCCGGATGAATGGAATATCTGGAGCTATGAGTTTCCTCCATGATCCTCTCTTGGAGTCCATACACCCTAGGTACGCACAACCTACCTTGATTTTTCACCACACCATCTCCCCCTTGTTCAAAAGCCAATACTATTTGCTTATGAACATTGGCCTTCAATTCAAGCAAAATGGGGTCTTGGTCTTTCTTTACTTTCACTTCTGACACGAATGATGACTCAGACCCATTAATCATCACTATCCCTCCTTTTAGTGAATCCATAAGTCTCACTCCCATGTGTGCAAGTTTGTGCACATCTTTGGCTAACTTCCTCCTTTCACTACACCATATTAGGCCTACGACCACCCTAGTAAAATGTAGCCTAAACTAGCTGAAAGTGTTGTCTTTGATAAAAGGCTACACTGTTGGACTTTAAGCAACACTTTTAAAGGGGTAGCCTAAAGAAGCGTAACCTTTAACATTAGGCAACACTTTTTAAATGTCGTCATCTTTGGCTACACTTATAAAGTGTAGCCAAATAAGTATAAGGGCATGCTTTGTTGTGATGCATTAGAGACACTTATTTTTTGTTATACTACACTTAAAAAATGTTGTCTTTCCAGTGTTATTGGTCACACTTAAAAAGTGTTGCCTTTTATTGATCATCTAGAGCAACACATATAAAGTGTAACTTTATATCTCATCTAGAGCAACACTTATAAAGTGTAACTTTATATCTTTTCTAAAGCAACACTTATGAAGTTTAACTTTAACATTAAACGTCCTTCAACAACACTTTTGAAATGCATATATTCAATATATAATCACATAATCTTATACACGTGGACATAGCTCAATAGTTTTCAAATGAAGATAACAGAAGTTTAACAGGACAACACCAGGAACAATCACTGTTTTTAAACTAACAAATCCACCACCCTCCTGCAATGGACATTGAATACCCTCAAAACTTACTTCTCAAATAGAAGTAAAACATCGTTCAAGTAAATACCACAACTAGTGAGGTTGTATCGTTCCCATCACGAGGCAATAGTCTAGACTTAAGTTCAACTGTTACTTACGATTTTTTTGGGTCCCAATACTTTCCTTGGAAAGTACAACAATAAGAGGGGGTTTCTATTCTTAATGAGTGGAAAATAACTAAAACGAAATTGACAGAGACATTTAACAGCTTTAAATGTTGGAGTTTAATCAATTAATCAAAGTAACTAGGACGAGGGTACGTGTTCCCACATGTGGGTGTGTGTTGGTCAATAACTTGATATTTCTAACATACCATTATTTTTCCCTAGTACTTGCATGCAAAGTGATAAGTTATGTATTTCTAAATCTTGGGCTGGCATCTAGAAAATCTCACGCTCACTCTCACTCCCGCACCTTGGTCCAGCTACTGTTTGCTATCTAACCCTTATCCCTTACCTCATATTAAGCATCATATTCGAATATTTGACTAAGTTAAATATCTCCAATCAAGACTACCTATTAGATAGTAGACAACCTAAATCTATGTTAATAATTCTTTTCCTGTTATCTACCTCTACCTCTTGTCCGCAGTAGTTAATTAAGGCGAGTTCTATGTTGACGCATGGGACCGTTAAAAAAAAGACTTCAAGCGAAAGAATATTAATACATCAAACCACATTTCTAGAATTGTTTATTTTAAGTTTGGGTTTATTATCTCAATTATTTGCCATGTCCCACAACCCGAGTTTATGAGTTTAGTTACTCATGGCCCACAACACGAGATTCAAATATATTAAATAAGATTCAGTACTTAACTTCAATGAGGAAAAATAAACACACTCCAAAATTTTTGCTTGATTAATCACCAAAATCACTTGCCAGAATTTCTCAAATAATCAATAATCTCAAAAAAGTCTAATGATTAATCAAGATCCTCACAATACAATGTTACCAATACGGATTTTTAACAATCTAAGAGTCTAACTATCTGGTGTTCTAACCTCAAAAATGAGGTTTCGTTTTTCCGAAATATTATAAAAAAACAAAAACCTAATTACACTAGGAATTCTAAATGCTGGAAATCTCCAAACGCGTCTGTCGACGGATCTCACGACGACCGCGCGGTCACAACGGACCGTCATGGAACTCTCCTTCGTCCCATACTTGTGCAATTTCTTCTGCTGCTCCTCTTCATTCCCCTCAACGGCAAGTATGACGGACCTCATAGGAACAACGGTCCGTCGGGGTCCCTTCGTCCAAAACACTTAACTCTTGGAATCTGGGTACTGGGATCACTTCTCCTAAACTTCACGAAGAACCTGCAGGACTTACTGCATAGCCCGACGGACTCGTACACAAGCTTCGTAATCCCACACTTGGTCCGACTTCCCACTTCCTCAGCAGCTGCACTACTCCTGCCACCTACGACCGTCACGCAAAGCACGACGACCGTCATATCTCCGTAGTGGTCTCGTTCTCTCTTTCTGCCTTTTCTCGCTCACCATCTCTGCATTCATCTTTGGACAGATTTCCTTTCCTCAAAACAAGAGAAACTTATATAAAAATTAGCACAACGGTTTTTGGACACAATTAACTTAAGGAAAAAAGTATTAATTATACGTGAAACCACACGTATATCAACACCCGCCCCAACTTAAATTCGTTCTTTGTCCCCAAGCGCGCAACTAACTTCCTTAAACAATCTTTGTACAATAGTAAGTCATGTTTAAATCCTGTTGCAATTCATCAAATCTAGTGCATGCGATCACTATTAGGGCTTGATTTCGTGGAATCAGAACTGACACAGACTCACCATGCATTAACAATCCTGTCCCTCTTCAATTTTCACCTGAGGTGCAGACATTTCGGTAATGCAACTCGGGTCTCACTCACTTAAGAACAAATCCTCATTTTTCACACATCCACACTTTCATTTTGAGTTATAAGGATTACTTTTCAACACTCGCCTCCGAACAAATTCACACTCATTCTACCTATACAATAAGCTTGCCCTTATTATTCACTGCTTAAGTCCGCTATACAAACCTTAGGATTACGATAGACTTTTCTTAGCGTTGTAACTAGGCTCAGGTTCCGGTAGGGTATATTTAGGTATATCTTTAGTGTTTTTTTTCCCTCCTTGACATATCGGCCTAAACCTTCCCTCTTTCTAATCCTTTTATATCCGCCCATTTTCTCATATGCTTTCACCTTGCTATTTTCCCTCTTCTTTCTTCATTGTGTAAGTGACTCCCTTCTTTTCTTGACTTTATTTCTGGTATATTTTTTTTTTTTATTCTTTATTTTCTTTCAGACTAATTCTGGAGTCACTTTAGTTTTATTCTTTCTCTCTCTTGTTCTTTAACCTCCACTTTCAGAGCATTTTCCTAATAGCCACCTCAACTCATGCTTTGCCATGAGTCAGGTACACAATACCCAAATTGGGTCAGGGCCCAGAACAATGTTTTCATGCAGTTATCCACCCTCAACTATACTTTTGGCATAAGCGGGGTGCACATGTTCCACGTAGGGACCAGGGCCACACATTGTTTTCCAGAAAAGTATCAGTTGGGGTGAAAAAGAAAGGTCTAATTTTAGCTCAGATTAATTGGATTAAGAAGGATAAATTTTCATTTGGTTCTTTATTTAGGCTAAAAATGGGCTATATTGATAGGGCCTATATCCTTTCCTAATTGTCTCTTAGAAAGCTGACTTTAGCATGACTAACCAGGCAATCTGCTTAGTGCCAGTTCGTGGACTATCAAATTTTCCTCACACACTTGACATCTCATAACTATACAGAATGTGAACCTCGTTCGAATTTAAGACTTAGGGTAATGCAATGGTGTCACTGCTATTTCAGTTACCTTGCTTTATCATTCACCTTTTTCCAGTTTATATCAGGATATTGGTGTTAGCCCTCATGCTCCAAATTAACTATGTACTACGAATATAAACATGCCGGTTAAAGAAAAAATAATGAGTCTTTGGGGAAAAATACACAGGCAAGAACCCAAAAAGGATAGTGAATTGGTCTACTCCACTTCACCCTAACACTCACTATCCATTACCTACCCCCAACAAAAAAACCTGCAATTGTCCCCATGCATCAAAATATAAATACTAGACGTTTGTAGTTGAAGCAACCTGTGGCTCAAAGCGCCGTCGATCAACCAAGATGGTGGGTCCGGTTCCCCGGAACCCAGTCCTCTGCGAGTTGACACCCTCAGTGGTGTCCCAAGCAACAACCGCACCATCGAGTAGTTCTCCATCTATATATACAGTTGCTGGACTAGTCGCCCCACTCCGCTAACTTGACTCTCTCATCGGTGCTTCGCCTCCTCAGCAATGAGGCTTCTCCCGTGCAGCCTCAATCTCTCGGCGCTCCTTCTTCCTTGATCGCGCCCTCGTCCTCTCTCGATACCCTACGCCTCTTGCACTCTCATCGGGTGGGGGTTTTTGAATTTCTGAAGTATGCACAAGAGCACCCAACAGGGTCCCCCTAGGGGAGAAAAAGAGGAAGGGAGTCGCAGGCTCGATAGAAGGGGCCTCAGACTCCGGCACCCTAGCCTCTAAGATCGTGTCGATCTCCTCTGCACGAGACTGTCAACTGCAGCCATAGAGTCGACATATCAACCGGAGGGGCTGGTCGGGTTGCACTCTCAACTCGAAGGCTCCAGGCGCTGGTAACTCTCAGTGGATTCTTCTGCTCTGTCCACTGCAACCATTTTTCCTCTCTTGCGCTCTTCGGACTCAGTAATCGACTTTGCAAGCATCAACAGCTGGATAATGATGCGAAGAGTTGTCCCATTTGTGGCCTCTAAGTTTTTGGACCCTTTCAAGCGTACCAGTGTCGGTAAGGGATTGTGCGAGAGGAGCTCGGAAGTGTGATACTACCCGTGATAGACCTCGACCGGGTAGTGTCAAGTGGCGACCGTGTAGTCTGTGCTGGCCGGCTACCGTATCCAGCAATATCATCAGCAAGTGGGCGGCAGCTCTGGATAGGCCCGCTACGTGGGGCCAACTTATTGCCTCGTCTCTGATTAGGCCGACGTCAAGGTTCCCTGCGGGGTCTTCATCTGATCTAATCTACGTGCCATATGGGCACACCTTCGGACCTGCAAAGGGAAAAGATCTGCACGGGAAGGGGTAGGTGGTATGACCTTGATTCCCGCCTCGGCATAGGACTGCCTGGAGAAGCCATGATGCGAATCTACCATCGTAATCCGTCTATCTCTCGCCGCCATCAACCCTGCTCGATCCCAGGGTAACGCTGTTGTCAGCAGCTGTGGGGGAGAGCAGTACGGACAAGCAGCCACAAAACTTTGTTGTGAACGTAAGGTTGGCCTTCTTGATGGCCCCTTGCGGGTCTCAGTCACCCAATCGGCACCCTCTCCATCTACTGACAGGTGCAGGGCCATCCACCTCTTTGTAATCTCTCTCAGTGCGGCTCGCGCAAGAACGGGCCATCCTTAACTATCTTCCGCTGTCGTCCGACCCTTCGGTGAGGGGGTCCGAGAAGCATCAATACTCTCGCCGTAATAGAAACCGACCGGATGGCTGGCAAGGAAAGTCCCAACCTGTACGACGCCCGGACTCGGACCTGCTCCGTGGGGCCATGTTTAGCAGTGGCCGCCCTCTATCGATCCTGTGATCGGAGAGTCTCTACTTAGGATGCGTAGAATCTCGGACCATTGCTTTGCTTTGGCTGTATCGTCCCAACGACGTGCTGTCCACATTCGAAGTCGATGCCCTGGTGAGATATTGTGGACTCCAGATCGTTGTGGGCCTCCCTGTAAGTACCGCACCGCGTCCAAAGTGAGTGTTCGAGTCAATACTCCTTTATCAGTGGGAACTGCGTCATAAGTAGACTTGAAACTACCCCGTCGACACAGCCACACAGAGACCACCGTTGGGGCTGGTCAGTGCTGTTGGTAGGACCGAACCTGAACTGGTGAGGCCAGATGTGGAGTCCTGAACTGTCAAGCCTCATCAGACAGGCCGACTCTGCACATAAGCGGTGGTGGGGGCGGGTACCGTCAGCAGAACCAAGGCTTCCATTCCTCGGGACCTGATACTCCTAAGGAGCCATACGCTCCTTCCTCATTTGTGGCTGACCCAGAGGGGTGTCGTCAGTGTGCGTCTCCCTCATTCAGACTGAGAGGCAGTGACTCGCCGGACGGCCACCTTTTTGGGTGTGGCGCCTGGGAGCACGCGCAGCACGGAAGGGGCGTAAAGTTTTCCTGGGGGAACGTACTCAGGGTCATGCGCATCTCATTCCCCGTCATAGTCGATGAAAAAAAAAAACCATCGGCGGGCATACGGGGCGACAGACTTCGAATCTCCCACGTGCGTAGGATGCGGTCTTGCTTGGGTGCTATAGTAGAAAAAAAATGTTGTCACCTGCAAGGATCATATTTAGTACGAGTAGTGGAAAACAGACAGCAAGACCATACAAAAATACACATTGAACATATTGTTCCATTGCTATTGAAACTGTATCACATCTAGCACACAGGGCCTGGTGAATTGGCTCATCGTGATATGACGGACCGTCATGAGGTCCGTCGTGTTTTACACTTAGTCCTCGTATATAATAAAGACCCCTGAAGGAGAGTCTCTGACTAGCATGACGGTATAATGTGCAGGACGGACCGTCACAGTTACGACGGTTTTGCGTCGGAGGGCCTGTGCGTAGATACTTGAAAAAAAACTATGGAGACCCCTAGCAAAGATGGGTCTCTGACCATCATGACGGTCCCGTGCAGGACAACCGTCATGGTATACGTCCGTCACATTGTCCGTTGCGGACACTTAGAAAAAGTTGAGAGACCCTTAAGAAACAGGGTCTCTGACAACCAGAAACTGTTGTGCAGGACGGGACCGTCGTGACTACGGACGGTCCGTCGCATTTCCTTTGGGAACACTTAGGAAAAAACATGAAAGACCCTTAGAAATAGGGAACGTCCGGACAACCGGAACGGTGTGAAGGAACGACCGTCATGAAGACATGTCCGATCCATGGGGTCCGTTTGTGGTTTGGGGCAGGGGGCTAGGGCTTTTGGAACATACCCTACGACGGTCCTCATCGTGTCTCGTTCTAAATAACAGTGACAGAACTAGGGGTAACCCAATGCATCCTCTCCCCGATGAACACAACATGGTCCTTGTATGTTTGGACCTATTTTGTCTACCCACTACCTATGAAACTAGCTAATTCAAAAGCACCTATGTCTAGGGTTGTCAAATGGCAAATTCGACATTTTTGAGCCTAAGTTTAGGACATAATCATATCAAGGAAACAATATACGACGAAGAACTAAGCTAATACTACTAATAAACAAAATTCAAGATAAATGAGTAGAAATTCTTATTCGAGACCCACCTTAGAAGGGAGAAAACAACTGGACAAGTACTTCGTGTGGCTAGGCAAACACCCACAGCATGCACTCCTCCTAGTATATTACCTTTTAGGGCGTTGGGACGTGTAGGGACATTATCGGTGGGAGGGAATGTTGAATTTGAAAAGAGAGGGGGGAGGATGAGAGGAAGAATAATGAAGTGGGGTGAATTACTGGTGGGGGGTTTAAATAAAACGGTCCTGATTTTGAATCAAGGGCCCAGCGGGGTCGGTGCTGTATAACCATTAATCCCGACGGTTCCCCCGACGATGGTCTGTCGCAGTTTATGACTACCCGTCGTTGGTTCCGTCGGGTGGCCCTAATTTCAAAATAGCATAAAACGTACCTGGTACCAACGGATGCCTTCGACGACCACCGCAGGCGCAACGGTCGTCGCTGTCTCTGCCAGTGACTAGCTGCGAGTAATTTTTCTGTCAGAATTTTCCTGGTGATATGCCTTCAAATTTAAAAACCCATTAGTAGAAAATGCCACCATTACTAAAAAGACTACAAGTATTGGGTTGCCTTCCCAACAAGCGCCTGATTTAATGTCGTGGCACACTGGGGATCCTTGATTTACTCAGCCTTCATCAATATGGGTATGCCTCTACCACTTGCATTCGCCGATTCACATCATGCCCAAAATGATTTTTTTACGTTGTCCTTCACCTTGAAACCGCACACCCTCCATATTTCCGACTCAAACTGCTCCATGAGGAATAGTTGGGGTTAACCATGTAAGGACCATTCCATTTGGACTTAATCTTGCCCTGGCGAACAAGCGCAACCTGGAATTGATAAAATGCACCAAATCCCGACCATCAAACTCTCCCAAACTCTCGTTTTTCAATTTTGTTGTCATGGTACTTCTGCATCTTTTCTTTGTATAGGGCTTGCTTTCAGAGCCTTTCAAGGCAAAATTCATCAAGTTCCATTCAAACCCATTTAAAACCGTCTGCTCTCTGCTCTCGCTCCAATCCCCTTTTAACTTCTCATAGCCCCCATGGCTTATGTCAACTTACAACCGAAGATGACAGATGTTCCCATGTACAAGTTGGTATGAACATACCTCTGGGAGTCGTATATGCTGTCCTGTAGTCCCCAAAGAGCAACATCAAGCATCCTTGACAATCCGTTCTACTAGCGTTCACTGTTTTGTACATATCTAATTGAATCTCCCGATTCGACACTTCAACTTGCCCCCTAATTTGAGGGTGGTAAGAGTGGCCACATTACATGGCGGAACCCGTATTTTCTCCAATGACCCCTTGAACAATCTGTTGCAGAAGTGGGAGCCCCCCATCACTAATAATGGCCTCTTGGGGGGTGCCAAAACGGAGAATATATTCTTTGTCAAGAATGCATGACACTCTTCCTTCATTGTTTTCGAGGGCTATGGCTTCGATCCCTTTAGATACAATAACTCACTGCTACTAGATGTACTTTTATTCCATGATAAACTCACAAAAGGTCCCAGAAGTCAATACCACCCAAACATCAAATAACTCAATCACAACGAATGGGGTTTAGAGGGGGAGTCTTGGCTTTCTTAAAATAACCGCCATCTCGTGGCATCTGTCACATGCCTTTAGCACACCCCATGAGCATCTTGATAAAGAGTTTCCAATAGTAACCACATTGTAATATCTTATGAGCGATTCGATACACTGTGATTTCCACCAACGAGTGATGATGGCATGCCTCCAACACACTCAACATCTCACATCTGGCCAGCACAATGCCGAATAATCCGTCGCACAACCCGATCAAGTTGGTTCATCCCAAAAGAACTTCCAAGAACTTCTTCACATCGTACATGAACTTTTTTCGGGGTTTGATGAAAGGACAAGTCTGGTGGAACAATACATAGCCAGATGTTCGCAAAATCTGCGAACCAGGTATCAAGTCTTGTGAAGGCCCCAATAATGTTCTTCGTGGAACGTATCAAGCAATGTCAGTCTTTATCCATCCCTAACTCTCTCAATAGCTTTCATCATCCTCTAGAACTAGTACAAATACAGCAACTTGATTTTCGTTCCTTTTCTATCCATCACTTCATATTTCCAAAATTCTGGTAGCATTAAATACCCCAACTATCATCCTAGGGTTTTGGGTTGCATCCTTCTTTGCCATCAAATTCTCAATGCTGAGTTGTCAGTATGCACTATAACTCAATTACTAGCAATAGACGAACTTTCTCAAAGCACAAACTACTGCAAGGAGTTCTTGCCTAGTCACTGTGTAGTTCTTCTGAGCTTCATTTAGGCTTTACTAGCATAGTAAATGTGGGATGAGGATTTGTTTTCCTCTTACCCCAACTAGCACAAAGAGCCACCCCACTAGCATTGCACATCACCTCAAATGGACTGTTCCCCATCCGAGAAATAATGGATGGCGCCTACACCAATTTTTCTGGTTGCTCACCGAGATGCCTTATACCAGTATTCATCAAAACAAAATTTACAATCTTTCTTTTCGCCAGCAGTTGCACAATGGTGTGAAATCTTTGAAAAGTCTTTGATGAATCTCCGGTAAGAACCTGCAGTCTTCACATCTCTAAGGACCTCGATCAATCCTCTATGCCCTTGTTCTGAATGCATGACCAAACCACAAATACCCTCTTTCACCAGAAAATGACACTTTTCCCAGTTTTTTACTAAACATTGCAGTCTTCACATCTCTTTAAGGGAAGGACCATCAGATAAAGTTGGTCAAACACCGCTCGAGATGAATGCGACACCAACCAGAAAAATCCTCCATAAAGACTTCTATATTCACTCCACCATGTTCAGAAAATATCGACATCATACATCTCTGAAATGGTTTGCGATGCCTTGCACAAACCCAAACGGTATTTCTTCTGACCGCAAGGTCCCCTAAGGAAAGTAAAAGTGGTTTTTCTCTTGATCTTCCGGTGCAATAGAAATCTTAATTCTACCCCAATTCCATCAAGAAAAAAGTACCACCCCTTTTACAGCAATTCTATCTATCCAACATCTTCCCTGAAGGGCATAGGACCATGGTCTTTTTCAGTCCATGCGCTTAGTTTCCGGCAATCCATACACTCCCTCCATCCAGTAACCGGCCTCATTGGAACAACTCATTTTTTTCATTGGGGACCACAGTCATTCCCCCTTTCTTAGGTACACACTGAACCGGGTATACCCAACTTATATCGCGATTTGGTGGATTAACCTCCCCCGGCATCGGGGGGGAGGGGGGGTGAGGGGGGAACCACTTAATGATTTCCTTCTTCAGACCCTCTTGCATAGGCGGATTTAAGCGTCTCTAGTACTCAATACTCCTCGGCTTATGATTAGGCATGAGTTGGATTTTATGATAGCACATACCAGGAGGATCCAAAATGTCCTCAATAGTCCACCCAGTGCTCTTTTGACCTTTTTAGAGTACCTTCACCACTCTGAACTGTTTTCATCAGTCTGATGCAATGATACCGGCAAGTCTCACCATTTCTAGATTCATACTTGAGATGAGGGGAGAGCCTTTAAGTTTAATTGTTGGATCCTCCTCTATATAGATGGTTTCGCGGGTGGTGACTCGCGATTCTTCATATCATCAAGCTCAAATTTCTTGGTTTAGATCTAACTCACCTCGATCAGAGAGCCGCAACTAATGACTCCATCACTCTCATGCAATCCTATCAAAGTCATGTATTACTGCCCTCTACTCTTCTACACTTAGACGTTCTTCTATTTGTTTCCTCAAATGTCTCACCCATGTTGTAGGAGCTTTATAGCAGTTATGCCCGATTGGAGCTCACCACTCCTGATCATGTGGACTACAAATATGAAAGGTCACTATCCCATTGTTCAATCCGAAATTTCATCCATCTGCCCCTTTTCCATTTCTACTAGGCTCTTCCCTTAGCCAGGAATGGCTCCCAAGAATAATGGGCACTTCCAAATCGTACTTCGCAATCAAGTAATAGCAAATCTTTTCTTCTGAAATCTGATGACTCCACCCAACCTTACTAGCACATCTTGGAGTTCCCTATAGGCCTTTTTCTGTTCGGTCATCCTCAATAGCCGCATCGCAGTGGGCTTTGGGTGACCCAACCAACTTCTTGTAATCGAGAGTGCATGAGGTTTATGCTTCCCCTAGATCACATAAATGCTTGCGCAAAATCAATATAAAACCAACCCGATTGTACATGAATAGTGACGCGAACCGGATCTTTTTCTTGGTGGAACACAGATCTTTGTAAGTAATAGCACTAGCAATTCTGCATTCTATCATATCCTCAAAAGTGCCCGAATCTTTTCTTTGTGACCAGATCTTTCTAACTTGGCGTAACCAGGCAGTTGTTCTAAAGCTTCTTACCAAAGGGACATTGATAGAAAGTGTGCTTCAACATTGTTAATAAACGCCGATATTTGCCATCCTCGGTAGTTTTCAATGAATCTTTTGAGGAAATGGGGGGTGGGGCTAGGCTAGGAGTTTTACCTTTGTTAGATCACTTCAGCATCTTTTGCAAGTGTTTTACCTCTAATTCAGCTCAACTTCTACCACTTAATCAGATTCTTTTGTCACCTTTTTCTCATTAGATGGCACTAGGTGGTGTCAATGGTTTGCTGCTTGCCTTCCAGCGCGAGTAGTATTGCCATACAATTCCCTCTTTTTTCTTATTTTGGATAGTAATTCTAGGAGGAACGCCTTCCGGTTTCGTGGGTTCACAGTTGTGCAGATAATTGGGCCCATTGTACTCAGTTGCTTACTCGATATACATGGTATCAACTTTTTGCCCAATACCCGCTAAAAATCATTCCTCACTTTTTATATGCTCATCACTAAGCATCGAACTTCCTCATCATTTTATGCACATCCCTCACATCGCCACATACTAACCTCCACCATCCCCTAAGAGTAACTTCCCGATTTTGAGGAGGGACATCAGGGCCCATTCCTGTCATTTCTATTAGCAGAGTTACCGCCTGTTTTAGTTGTTGTCGCGGTTTGTAGTTTCCATCGCGGACTAATGCTGACCCTCAACGATTGTATTACCAGGGTTTCCTCCCTTGTTCCCTTGACCTTGTGCCAATTATCCTGATTGAGCCTTGGGCGCGATTGGTCGGAAACCCCCCCGCTCTCATTTTACTGAATAGTGTCCTCCGCATAATAACATTCATCGTGATGGGGGGGTGGTTTTTTTAAGCCAAGTAAGTTTAACCACATCAATCTTTTCCCCTGCACCCCCAATGATACATGTTTTAGACAACCCTAGCTCAGTTCTCATCTGAGCCATTTTCCTCACGAATCTCATCTTGTGGCTGGTTGTGAGTGGACTGCACTGCGAAGGTTGTTTTCTTCTGTTTCCCCCTGTATCAAACGTCCTAGTACTCCAATCTTTGTTATTCCGGAGATTTTTTCTTAATTTTTCAGCAATTTTCAGCATAAGGACACTCCCATAATATCCCCTTCTATGGTTGTCCAACACCGCTTATTGTTATCATCCTGTCCCCCCGATAGAAGTATTCTTCAGTGACTCATCATCTATACGGTGATTTGGAATTCCTTCTCAAGAATGATGTTAATCTATCCCAAGAACTAACGAGACTGCTCTCCTGGATGCCACGAAAGTTTATTTCACTTCTGTCTTTGTGGTTTAGTTTTCTTGGAGACCGTAGTAGCTTGCTAAAAGACATCCCTTATTTTGTTTCCAAGTGAAGATTGAGTTGTATGGCAGCTCAATAACCACATAGCAAGCAGCCTCCCCGTCATTGAGACGGACAACTCTCTAGACCTATTCTCTAAATCAAAATCAGGTCTCCCTACACACTTTTTACCAGCACTGCCCTTAACGCTATCTATATGGGCATGTGGATCCTCAGAAGGTCGCCCTGAAACAAACTCTTGGCATGAGCATTTGACCATCAGACTACTAGTTACCGACCAAGGTTGGCCTGTGGGTAGATGAGGCAAAAAACCATTGTCCCCTCCGAATCTCTATGTTATCATTAGCCTCTTAGTATGCTTGGGGCCTTGAACGGTATTTTGTCCCCTCTGTTGATGTTTCACTCCACTCTTTCGACACAGAGGGTGAAGTGTTGGGTCATACCAATTGTACAGGTGGGGTAAGCTCTGGTAACAATCTGACCACGATCATCAAACCTGAGCTGGGATGTTTTCTGGTCGGATCCATCTTGATTATTCCAAGTTCTATTTATATGCCAGTGTACTGCTCACCTCGAATCGTAGGGAAACAGGGTTTCTCTTCCTCTTCGTATATTTAGGCATACAAGGAGGATAGTTCTGAAAAGAAATCAAAACATAAACAAAGTAAGTCAAGAAAATATCAACTAACTATAGTATAAGTTTCAATTTAATCTAAACTCCTCCCAGGCAACGGCGCCAAAATTTGATACTCGTCAACTTTACTTCCTCAAATAAGAAGTACAAGCTTGTCGTGTCAAGTAAATAACCCAACTTTGAGGTTGGGAATCGTTCCCCCACAGGAAAATGTCTAGACCTTAACTTACACTTGTTATTACTATGTTTTGGTCCAATGACTTCCTGGCAAGTAAAAACAATAAACAGGGTTTTCTAAATTCTAAATGAGTGAAATAACTACAGAATTGAAAGAGACACCTTAACAGCTTTAAAAAATGTTGGAGTTAACATTATAAATCAAATTAAACTAGGGTTTACGTGTTCCCCACAGTTTCAAACTTGATAATTCCTAACTATAACAAATATTTTCTAGTACTTGCATGCAAGTGATTAAGTTATGTATTTCTAAATCCTGGTCTGGCATCTAGAAAATCTCACTCACTCCGCACCTTGGTCTCTACGTGTGTTGCTATCCTAACCCTTATCCTTACCTCATTTAACATCGATTCGTAATTTGACTAGTTAATACTTCGTACCAATCATACTAGCCTATTGATAGTATACACTAAATCTATGTTTAATAATTCTTTTCCTGTTATCTACCTCCTTGGTCCAGCAAGTATATTAAGGCGAGTTTAACGTTGGCATCCTTTAAAAAATACCTGAAGTGAAAGATTATTAATACATGCAAGACACCATTCTAGAATTTTTATGTTTTAGTTAGTGTTTACCTCATTAAATTTGCCTATGTTCCACAACCCTATTTTTAGGAGGTTTAGTTACTCATGGCATAAACCCAATTATTCAAATATATTAAATAGAGTTCATGTACTTACTTAAAATAGGAAGAATAAACTCCAACGTTTTCTTGTTAATCACAAAAATCACTTGCAAGAATTCTCACAGTAAGCAATATCTCACAAAAGTCTAATGATTTATCAAGAATCTCACAATACAATGTTTACCAACGGATTTTTACACAATCTAGATCTAAACTATCGGTGGTCTAAACTCAAAACGAGGTTTTTTTAAGTATTTTATAAAAAAAAAAACAAACCTAATTAAACAAGGATTCCAATTCGGAAATCTGTCAAAACGCGGCTGGTCACGGACCGTCGTGGTCACAATGGACCGTATGGACTCCGTCGTCCCCATCTTGTGCAATTTCTTCTGCTGCCTCTCTTCATTCCCGAACGGCAGTATGACGACCGTCATAGGAACAATGTCCGCGAGGGTCTTCGTTCCAAAACATTCAACTCTTGGAAATCTGGGTACGGGATCACTTTCTCTGAATCCTACGAACCTGCAGACGGACCGGCCATATCAACGACATACCGTCACAATCTTCGTAATCCCACACTTGGTCAGACTTCCCCATATTCCTTCATCACTGCACTACGCTTCAAGGCCCCCGCCCCCCCCCCAACACACCCCCCGCCGGCCCCCCGCCCCCCCCCCCCCCCCTACGCCCGTCACAAGCAACGACGGACCGTCATATAAGCTCCATTGTGGTCTCTTCTCATTTCTTTGCTCAAAATCGCCGCATTCAACTTGGGACAATTGTCCTGCAAAACAAAGAGAAACTTATAGTAAAATTAGCAAAACAAAAGGCTTTCGGACACTAAACTTAAGGAAAAAGTATATTATAACTACGTGAAACCACGGATATAGCATAATCAGACATCAATCACGACGGGTACATCAGTTCCTTCTGCAATGCCGCTTTATATTTGAGGCTTGGCGTCCTGCAGTGTGTCCAAGAGCAGTTAGGTAACCATCTGACACTATAAGTGAATGTCCCAACTCAGGTTCCACCTTTGTGTATCAATCCTATTCCAAATGCCCTGTAATTTCCATCATTCTCATTAATTATCTGATGCAATCTCAACGACCTTTAGAAGTTGTTTCCATCAAGATCCCATGGACGCTTACTATAACTAGACGATCTGTTCCTTTAGACTAGCCGCAAAATGTTTTAAATTCTCCACTCTACTCTGGGTCATAAACTTGAAAAGGGTCCATAAGTTGGGTGAAGAGCTAACACATGGAAAATCCATTAAAAGCACCACGACTCTTCATGAATGGAAAAAATTATAGAGCCTGAAAATGATAGAAAGTTGACTAGAATTGCATAACCCTATTCATGTTCAAAAAGACAATAACTGACGCAATCAGAAATATTCCAAAATCCAGACTTGGCTTAGAATAACTTCAATTAACTCTACTGTTTTATATTCAATATTATTTTTACCCTCTTCACATTTTTACTAAAAGTTATAATCTACAAACATTTCAAAAAAGTTGCCAGGTCCAAAGTAGGTCTTTTTATGGAACGATCAAAGTATGTCTAGTTCTCTATTCTTACAATTACATGCGTAGAATTTTTGCTAAATCCAATAACAGACTTTGTACCTTTTCATGAAGAAAATTCCCTTATAAAAAAAGTTGTATTCAGATACATCAAATGATTGCAAGAAGTATAAAATAAAAGATGATACTAGTAGTAGAAGACAATCGCTATCTCTGATTCCTACCGCCTGACAATAGGAAAGTCCCTATTTCATTGCAATAATGGTTGCTGTCAGTTTGCAAGACTCAATCTAGAAGGCGCTAGCAGAATGTCCGTGCACCACCAGTTTACAATGAGAATTCATCACAAGAAACCAACACATCCTCTAATATATCATTGTGTTGACACATAACAACATTGTCTTAATTCTGTTCAAACTCATGAACCTCACCTCGCTTCGGCTCAGGTATTTTCTTCCCATCACCTTCTAAATGGTTCGACTTTGTTCCACTCCGCTAACCGTTGGCACAACTACTTTTTTTCTTTGGTTAACTAGGGCGAACATAGAAATTAGCCAACCTACAATTAACTATTGTTTTCTTTCTTTACGTTTCAATTGTACAAATATAGAAACAGTCGAAACAGAAATTATGAAAAATGTCATATAAAATTTCTCAAAATATATTCAAAAAATTAGGAAAAATCAACTTTTTAAATTCTCAAAAGAAATTCACACACAGAACCTCCTCTTTCACACACATTACACAAAGGTTGTGAAGGAGCAAACCTTGGATTTAGTTAGCTATAATGAAGAAAACTTGACCTAGGAGCGTAGGCATGCCATCTCTTAGGGGGCTGTAGCACAATCCGATGCCCATCCTCTGAATTAAGAATCAAAAAATGTTAGACAGTTCTTAAATTTTTTTTCCTGCTATCCCCCAATAGCTTATACAACCAGTTCAATACTCTATGATAAAAATTGTGTTTCATATGCAACAATATTTTGGGTCTTAAAGTATCTTAAAATCAATGAATTACAACATTTCATCAGATACAATCATACTGCAAATAGAATTACATCTTTTTATATGTCTGAGTCCAAAAGAATACTTCAATTTCACAGCACAATGATGGAATGAAGAGCATGTTCCCTGTTCAATTGTGTCAAATAGCTTTAGAAAAGCCCAGGCACGAGGAACATGAGAATTCAAATATGAAGGACAAGTGGCAACAACATTGAGAGAAATGGGAAACAAAAATATGTCAGACAGTAGGAAGAATATCAAACAACTCTGTTGATGTCACAAAACAAGAAACAAGACTATAAAATAGAAGAACCAACACAAAAAATAAGAAACAAATATCGCATTGCAGCTTTGCATGTTGTCAGGAACCAAGAAATGCGGACCTTTAATTACAGACGAGCATTTCAGTTGCTTCCAAGTCTTCTACGTTATGGTGGAATTCGCACTACACAAGAAAGGAAGATAAGTGATAGAATCAGGGAATACATACATGTTTAAAAATATATTTATTTATTTTTTTTGCCTTTATAAAATATTTTCTAAAATTATAAAAATATTTTGTTATAAAAACATACGTAAGATATTAAGAATTATTCCTTATGATTATATATTATGTTACATATTTATAAAAAAACAATATGTTTATAATTTATCGATTACATTTCGTTATATTTTGATTTTTTGAAAAAACAACAAAACTAACTCAAATAAAATACTATTTCAGATTTTAAAAAGTAAAACAACCCAAATAAGATGGATTGAGAAAAACGAAAACAAATGGAATAATACATTAAAAACTATGCAATGTTGTCAGCTTACACACCCTCTTCGCTTGGAAATAAGTAAAATGGAAGTTGATATTTGAAGATTAGGTTGAACAAAAGTTTCATTCTAATGGCCTGAAATGTAGAAATTGACATGATCATCCCGTCCCAAAAAGTCACAAGGGTTCGAATTTTTATTTGAATGTAATTTTAAACACATTTTTAAATTCGTATTTTGATGAATTAACTTCAAAAGGTGTGGATGATGTAGTTAAAGCAGTAATAGTATAGTATATGTATTCCCGCGTTGTGCGAATATTTTAAAATGAATCATTTTAATTTTAAAAAGGAGAAATATAAATTATTATTGAGTTATTTTAAAATGAATCATTTTAATTTTAAAATGAGAAATATAAATTATTTATTGAGTGCTGTGTGAGTCTCTATCTATCTAATCATATATTATCTATATCTTATATATACAAAATTTTCAATCCATTTTGTAAAAATAATTGATTTCATTTCATGCATCTTTTATAATACAATGTTTATAATTATATGTATGTATATATATATATATATATCTATTATCTATTATTAATATACATATGTATATCTCTATGTATTTAATAAATATATATATAATAATTATCTATTATGATAATATACATAATGTATATACATCTGTATAATAGAAGAATGTATGTAATTATATATATACATATTAATATTATAAACATATGTTATAACATATTTATCTATAATAATAGATAAATACTATAATATATATTATACATACACTATATATATACATAATGTATAATAAGATGCAATGAAATCAATTATTTTTAAAATTATTAAAATTTTGTCTAAAATATTCTATTTAGTTCAATATATTTGATAATTTCGGATTATTTCTATGTACCATTTTAAAGATAAAAAACTTAATATTGAGATTCATAAGGATAATTATAAATCAGTTAGTCACCCCGAATAGTTAAATAGATTCAATGAATTAAATTAGTCTATTATTAAAAAAAGACTTTAATGACATGTTATATCAATTAGAGAGAGGGAATGATTTAAATGTCATTATATTTGAGAAAAATATTGTGGTGTGTAGTTTGGGAATGATATTTTGATCTTGAATGATACATAATACTATTTTAAGGCAATTTTTCTGTTGGTGTCTGGGGTGTGTGGGTGACCATTTAGGGAATTGCCTAATAAATACGTTGCCCAATCAACTTATCTCTAAAATATATGCAATAGAATATTTTTTTTAATTATTAAGCATAATAGATTTCAAACATCTGTACATTTATTGTAATCAAGGAATTAGATTAAAGGTAAGAGGGAATCGGAGGATAGGCTAGAAAGGTTTCACCGACGTGCGTGAGAAAATAGAACAATTAGGCAATTAGAACAATGTTAAAAATATTAAATATTTAAATATTATTTCTATATAGCTATATCAACTATACTTTTAGTTTTATAATATATTATGTACTAATTTTTTTAAAGTTTACCTTGGCCAAATATCAAATACTTTAAATATTTTATGTGTTTATCTATTATTATTTTTATATAGTTAGAATTAGAATAAGAAAAGTTTTTTTTTTTTTAATAATTTATTAGTTCTAACATTTCACATGAAATGTCTAGTATTATAAGATTAAATTATTGACATATTTGACTAATGTTTTATTCAAAATCAACATATTGATATATTTAACAATTTACTATTTTTAATTTATGTAAATTATTATTAAAAATGATTTACAAGTACAAATAATTTTGATTAATATATCTGTTATATTAGGTTTACTCAAAGTGTTTATTAAACATTATTCTCCCCATCCGCTTTTAATTGTCATGGTTTCTACTTTTAAAATCAAACTATGAAAATTTTGACTAACATTTTAAAATTTATTTTTTGATCATATTGATATGCAAAAAATTGCAATTTATTGTACTTTTATATAGTTTTTGAATACCTAATTTTTTTGTTTAAAATATTGAATTGTAATCTAATTTAACATTGAAAATTAGTCAAATTGACTTTCGAAAAGTACAACATAACAAATAAAAGTGGACAAAAGAAGTATAAATTTTGATCTAAATTGTATTTATTAAAACAGATTTAATCGTGGATTGAAAAGGGTTGTTCTGTTGATGACGAATAGGAGAGATAGGGAGAACCTATTGATTTTAAACACATTAGTCGTCTACGGCATTCTTTGTCTTTGTTTTAGAATCGGCGATTGAAAAGAGGTTGATGAAGGAAGGATTATCAGTGGATGAGAGGAATGAAAGCTCGAAGACAAAGAGAACCGGTATGCTCCTTCTATGCTGTCCAGAAAGAAAAGGGAGTTGAAAGGCAATGTCAGCGTTGAATATTGCCTTTGTCCCTCCGGGACAATTCCGCGTTTAATGGGATTAGGGAATTCCAAAGTCACGTCCAAGGTGGACGGGGCGGAGGGAAACCTTAACTTTAACATATCCAAATCTATGTTACATATGTTGAATCATTTTTTATATTTTACGTTTTTGTGTGGGGCAATTAATGGAGCTGAGGCTCCTTTAATTTAATTCAACTAAGCTTCTTAAAAATTGGGTTTTAAAAGCCAAAAAAAGTTGTATATGACAAGAAATATAAAAACGGCCAAAGAGATATTCACATTATACAATGAAAAAATTATATTTTTATGCTATAGCAAAGTCTGCTAATTTGCGCTCCATAGCAAAAAAAAACTGGATAATTCGTTATAACTAACAATGTATAGGTTCGGCTAGCCTATATTGTATAATTCGTGTGACATATTTCGCTGCAAAGTATAAGCTGTATCCTAGTTTCAACTGCAATGGTTTATAATTGCACAATTGTTTATTAATTCACTGCCTATTTAGCTGCATATTTTTATAAAATTTGTTTTGCCTACAAATTGATCGAATATAAATGTATGTAAATTGATAATATAATATAGCAAGAAGATTATATGTTTTTCTCTCGCTTTATACAAAAAACAGAAACACAATATTACACTTCGGTTGTTTAAGCTGAGAGAAATGTGTATTCTCACTGCAATTGTATTAATGCAACCTGATAATTCGTTGAACTTCTCTGCAAATATTTGTTATAAAGTTTGCATATGTCTACAATTGAATGAAAGTATAAAAATGTTTGGAAAATTGTATAATGAAGTGTATAACACGAAGATATATGTTTTTGCATGGTATATACAATTTCTCTCACTTTATAGGAAACAGAAACAGAAAATTATACACTTATAGTGTATAAAAGCGGAGGAGAGCGATGAATGGGAGAGGGCTAGCGAGAATTTTGGGAGAGAGGTGCCTGGCCCAAATTTTGGCTTACGTTTGCTATGGAGCCACAAATTTAAAGAAAGAGTCAACCCAGTACTCCATTTATTTTAGATTATTAGTTTGCTATTATATACAATTTTTCCATATAAAAAACACATTAATTTATACCTCTTACGTATCTAGATTCTCTTATTTTAAGGGATTTCTGTAAAATGAAAATTAATAGGAATAAAATGTAATTTATATTTCACACTATGTGATTCCTATAATTTATACTAATTATAATAAAGATTAAATCAAGATCAAATTAATACTAATGCCAAAAAAATTAATTCAACACTAAAAATGACAATAATATTGAATATTTTTTTTTTAATTAATTCAATAAGTCTCTTAAAAATTGGGTAAAAACACATTCATTTCTATACATCTATACGTATCAAATCCCTCTTATTTTAAGGGATTTCTGTAAAATGAAAATTAATAGGAATAGAATGTAATTTATACTTCACACTATGTAATTCCTATAATTTATACTAATTATAATAAAGATTAAATCAAGATCAAATTAATACCAATGCAAAAAAAAAATCATTTCAACACTAAGAATGACAATATTATTGAATATTCATTTTTTAGTTTTACATAGGTTTAGACAATTAAAACACATAATCTAATTTTACTTTCTTTTAATATTTGGGAAAAGACTAAAATTTCCCCTGAAATTATTCTGAAAAGTCAGTTACACGCTTAAAATATTGTAGTGACTTATTACACAGCTAATCTAATTCAAAGTGATATTAATACCCCCTTAGAAGGTGACATGGAAGAGAAAGTATCTATACTTTCCTTAAGGTGCGTGAGAAGAAAAATTATGTTAAAATGACAAATTTAAATATGTGACACTATTTTATTTGTCATTATATAATTAAATATTATAACTTCTAATTATATTAATATATGTCTTTTTTTTTCTTTTTTATTAGTGACCCCAATTTCTTTAGAGCTTTACATTTATTTTTTTGAGTTCTTCTTCTTCAACAGTTCATTGTCACGATAGATGATTTCTTTAATTTATCCTTGTATAAGCATATCGATCTCTCTACCTTAAAAAGAAACACTAAAAAGAAATTAAAAGTAGTGGGAAAATGTCGATTTCCACCGAAAAGTTAATATTTTAATTTAAAGTTCTTGATTCTACTCGAACTCGCCTGAGTATTCATCAGAAAAAATATGAAAAAGATAATGACTTTTATTGAAATAATATGATGTTTAAAATGAATTTCCATTTGGCTTTTTTATTCTCGTCGTACATGACCTAGAATCATCAGAATGTTATTTTGTCTGAAGGCATCAATATCATATTTGACTTTACACACAAAAATATCAAACAAATATTGATTTCCATCCAAACTATCTATAATTCAATAAAAATTTTACAGATCTGATCTTTTTTTATTTGTTTCACCAAAATTAATGATGTTGCCCATCGTCTCTCGTCGCCATCAACATCACTAAACTTCATAATCTTCTTATTGTCTCATGTTCTCTCTTCAATTTTTTTCGATTTTCCTTCAATTTATGAATAATGAAGAAGAAGAAGAAATAATTTTTTGAAGAAAGAAAATTGGTGATGATGAAAGGAGAAAAAAACATACAATATTTCTTTTTGTAAAAGTATAAGAAACTCTTTTTAAAAAAGCTTTAAAAAATTAAAATAATATTATTTACAGGTCAAAACGAGTGAACAACACATTTTTACACAAAAATTGAAATTGTCTTCGGAAGAGGATATTAATATCACTAAGACAAGATTGAGTGTGTAATAGGTCATCATAATAGTTTAAGTGTGTAACTGATTTTTCGAAACAAGTTCAGGAGTGAATTTATGTCTTTAACCTTTAATATATAGTCATGTAATTAATACTTATCAAACATATTTTAGCATGATTCAATACTTTTAAATTATGATTAATTTCATTATGACTTATCAATTTGTAATATTTGTCTAATGCGATTTGCATTATTATTTTTTTGTTAGATATTTTAGTGTCATTAATAATATCATATTTTGTATTATTTTCTTAAAAAACAACTCAGATAGTTGCATTTTGGTATGACTAAAGAAATATTTGTAGTACCAGTAAATTACATGTTTTTATGAATACTTTATTGAAAAAACCCAAAAAGATTTAAAATTAAAATATCTGAATTTTATTGGTTTAATTTATAAATTTAAAAATACAATACAAATGATTTGATTTGATATTTAGAAAAATCTGAACCTACCGATCATGCACACCACTAATGATAGCCAAGAACCATTTGAAGCAATGGAAAAGTAAAGCTAAAAAACTTAAACAATTGCTAATAGTACCGCACAAATGTTAACATTTTTCTATTATCAGTATCCAAAAATGAATGGATCCTATTAAGAAACTAAAATCACTGAGAAGTGCTGCCAGCAACCTCACCATAGAGAATTTCGCCAAGTCCAGGACTCACGAATCAACATACAAATATCCTCATTTCGCGCCTCGACCAGTTGATAACATCAGTACAAAAAAGAAGTCTTAGTGTCATTTGGTTGGAATAATATATAAATATGACTTTTAACTTGGTTTCAGTGTACGACTATGCCTCCAACTTTAAATGTGTATAAGTAGACACTTGTATAAAATTGAATAAATAGAGACACAAGTGTCCTATATGGCACAATACATATAGGACATGTAGGACGAATGTCTATTTGCTCAATTTTATACAAGTTTAAGTGTTTACTTGTGGACACCCAGAGTTAAAGACATAATTGTCAACTAAAGTCAAGTTAATAGTCATGTTTATACATTATGCCCATTTGGTTTGAAGACAAATTATGATATAGTAGACAAGATGACTTTATAAATATGATGCGGTAAGAGTAGCTAACTAAATGATGGGTATTCATTTCATGAGGGCCGTTAATGTATGATGGACAAAAGTTAGTGTTAGGAGGAGCACAAACTGGCAAGCAATTGGGTAGCGGATGGGGATTTCCCCAATAAATTAAATAGCATGGATTTCTTTTCGAATTAAAGGCAACTTATTTTGTTGATTAATCCTCTTTTCATTGATTGCTGCAGCAGTATAGGAGAATATTAATTTAGCACGACGACTATAAATAAAACAAGAACCAGTTATGCTAGGATCAAAGGTACAAATGAGTGACTATCAGAATTTCCAAAGTATGTGGGATGGAGATGGTTTAATGAACAAGGGCATCAAGAGTTGTGAAAAGTACATATACATTATGGCATGTTACCTAAGTATTGCAACTTACAAGGTCTTGAAGAGATAAGTGTCTAGGTAACTGTTCATATTTAGGGTGCTTGTTGACATCAAATTTTGGTCTGATAATTCTAAAATTAATGTTTATTGAGTATTTTATTTTTAAATTATTTAAAATACATATTTTTTATTTAAATGCAATTTGTAGATAATCATTTTTTTTCTCAAAATATTAGAATTTTTATCGGTTGTTAGTTTATATTATTTTGTTATAGTAGACGTTCAAATATTTATTCATTTTTTATAAAATCATTATTTTTATTAAATTACATTTTTCTACATGTCATTGTTACGTTTATTACGTATTTATAATATTCATTTTATTTGTTACATTGTTAATAATCATTTTGATATTTTGTAATCTAAAAAACTCATTTAAATTCAAATTTGCATACACACATATTTTATCAACCAACGATTTTAGAGACCACAATCTTGAGCCCATTATATAATAATGTGATCCTATTTAAAGAAAATTTATCCATTAAATTAATGATTGATTAAATTTTAAGGATAATTTATCAGAATTTTTTAAAATTTTAAAATATTCTCTCGTATTTATATTTTGTCGGCCACTAGCATTTCCCGGCAAAGCCAAAAACACCATTATTTTTTCGTTTGGTTTCTTCAGCAAGCAACACCATACTCCAAACTCCGGCTAAACCCCATTGCCATTTTTCTGGCAAACAAGTAGTCAACCCCCCCCCCCCCAACTCTTTCTCTATCACTACACCACTATATTCCGTCACCAGACCCACCAAAACCCCATTCGTATTTCACCTTTCCCGGCGCAAAACCCCACCATTGAGCCACCTGTTTCCTCTATTTCCAGAGCCACCACAAAACCCGTGTACGGCGAAAGCATCTACCCAAAACCCGCCTAAAAACAGTGCAAATCAGACCCGAAACAACCCCAAAGCAACCATCGATCCAAACCCACCTGAAACCAACCCCTTTTCCTCTTTACCCCATCTCCGGCAAAGAACGGAGCAGCCACTAACGGCGAGCTCGAAGCTCATCCATTTCCAGTGACAGCCAGATCCTTCCCCTTTCCCCTCTTTCGATTTTTATTTGTTTTACAGATACTCGGACAAGCTTAACAACAGTTGGAACTACCAGAAAACCCCAACTCAGGTGAAGGACGACTATTAACTCCGACGAGTGCTCCATCATTTACGACGAGCCCGAAGCTCTAAACGCCAGTCAACCCATGGTAATACTCTGTATTCGATATTTTATCTTTATTGCTTTGTTTATTCTTTACATTTCAGATCTGGCTGGAGGGGTTCAAACTCCGGCCACCGTTATTTTTTTTTTGAAATTGTATCTTTCCGATGTATATGGTTGTTTCCCTATTGCTATAATCGAAACTTTCTTGGCTTCCTTGGCTTTATTTAATTTTGGTGGGGTACCTTCTATGTACGTACTGGTATTTGTTATTAGTATTAGTATCTATTTTGGATTTTTTAATTTCCAGTAGATGATATGTGCCTATTTCCTTTTTTTAGTTGTTGTGTGCCCTTCTCACTTTTCCTTTATATTTTTGTTATAATTAGTTATTAAATTTATTTGTTAAGATGTTCTTTTCGTTTTGCTTAGATTTTGTTTTTCTTTGTAGTTATCATGATTTTTGGTGGTGAATAGGTTCAAATATTTATTCAATATATCCCATGAATTGTATTAATATTGAGGAAATATGAATACTGATATTATCAATTGGGTAATTTATTTTATCTATTAAAATAAGGAATCGAGTTAATTTTATTCTTTTTTATCTTAATCGTTTGTGATTTTAAATCGGAATGGAAAATTTGATAATCTTCTTGATATATACAAGGTTGAAGTCAATTAAGGAAGTATTGGCCAATCTTGCTTCACATAGTGACACTACCCAATTCTTGGAATACCCATGATGTTGGCATGTCATAAGGATTAAAAGTAAAGTAAACATCTCTCACCACACATTAATATGGAATTGGCAAGTGTTTTCTCTTCCCATTTTGTGTTTTTTATTACATTTAAAGAAAAATTTTGCCCAACTGTGTGTCCTCAAAACAATTATAAGTTCACCTGTATCAGGACCCTCAAATCACTAATCACTACCAATATCAAAGCCAATTGTGCCGGAGTGAATTTGCTTGGTATAGACGCTGTAAAAGTCAACAAATTATCAGTGGATTTTAGCACACAAGTTGTAGGACATTTAAAGATAATGCGGTGTTTTTCATGAAGATGCTCGAGAAGGGAGGCACAGAACAAATGACAAAATGCAAATGAGCATCTCATAAGCTCCTTTTTATTATGCATCCCTTCTTCTAAGATCTTAATGAAAAAACGAGCCTTATCTTAAGAATGTTAATTCCTTGTGGCTCAAGATAGAATCCACTGATATTTATTAGACCTTTTTGAATGTTACCTATAAAGAAAGCACAACACAATCTTCTTTGCCCAATTGGCCAAAAAAACATTCCTCCAAACCCTAAACAAATTGAAAGATTTTAACTCCTCCCCCTTCAAGATTAACAGATACGGGAACAACAACATACAATAGGCTCACCTCTTTCTCTGTTTACCAAACCCAACTGGATTTCTAGTTCTTTTAAACACAACTCTAATTTTACCAGCAAGTCATAACAAACACGATGCACGCCTTTAATCTCAAATCTTTTAACTTCATCTTGCATCAAGAAAAGGAAACTGTATAGACTACCCAATGCTTCTCGATGTCTTAATGCACACTTTATTGGATGCATGAACCTAATAAAATAACGAACACCACTCTCTGATAATTGTATGTACTCAGCTGATTGCATAATCTATTCCAAAGCATGAGATAACTTGTTTCAAACTCATGAACAAAAGGACAAGAATCCTTCAATTTTAACACACGCTTCACATGCTGGATACACCCCTTCATCATGACAGCTAAACTACTATGCCAAAATATATACAAAGCATCAGCAACACCCTCTACCCCTCTTCCAATATAAAAAAATAGGAATAATATCGGAGAAAACTGCTTATATACAGAATTTGAATTGCTTCTTAAATCCTTCAGATTTAAAAAAAAGTGGAATGGATATATATCTCCTTGTTACCAAAACCAACAAGAGTACATAAAGTTACATCTTCTTGTTGTCTTTCAAGTTTTTTTAGAGATAATTCACACCTTCAATATTTTCTTCGTAATAGTGCATCTCAAATCTTTCCTTTACTGCTTCACTGTTACCTTACTTCCAAGGGAAACTAAGTAGAAAACAAAACTCTTCTAAGACATCATATTGCACAATTCAAGTGATGCATAAACTGTGAAAAACAACAAAGTTAATTTTTGGAATATTATTGATTTTTCAAGTATAATTTCTAGAATAATCTATTGTTGTATCGAAACATAACTATTTTATTGATATTTTTATATATTTTTGAGATATTGCCTTAAACAAATAACTAGATTTTTTAGAGTGGTAGATATTGTAGTAAAAGATAGAATAATCTATTTGTTGTAATATCTACAACGATTCAAAACTAGTACACATAGAGGTGAACTTAGACATCAGTATGAAACCTAAGAGAAACCCAAAAACAACCTAAACAAAAAGTGTATTATTCTATAATAAAGTTCTCTTATCCAAAAACTTTCTTCTCCTCTTTAGCTTCCTCTTCTTTATGAGTCTTCCAATCATAGATAACGATCTTGGACTGAATAATGATTGATAGAAACGGATTTCCCGAGCTTCCCAGCATCCGATCAACTCATACTCCGCTTGTAACTTACACTGAGGATCCATTTGGTTCGGCTTGCCTCGTTTGAAGATACTTCTCTTCCTAAATCAACAGGTCCTTAATTATAGTTTTTTCTGCTATTCTCTACATAAAGTTGATATAATCATGGATACCTAATAACTCATAAATAGATTTGATTGCACACTATATTCTAAAATATTCAATTACCTTGTTCTCAAGGGGAAAACAAATGAAAAGTATCCTGCAATCCTAAAATATTCTTAACACCATACAACCCCTGGCAAAAGCTTATAAATTCTAATCAATAGGAGCACACTATGTATATGCGATTACATGTTTGGTCAAAAATGTATTACATGAATCTAAAAATATACAAATACATCTATGAGCAGCTTGTTTGATAAATATAGAAGAGCCAGGAAAAAAGGAGTTTATATATTAGGAGAATTCTCGATACTAGAACAGTATTAGGGTCATTGTGGAGAAACCTGATAAACTCTTCATCATATGAGAGAAATTAGTAGTGAACTAGTCGATTGGTAATCACTTTTTAGTAAGGGAAAGAGCAAGGCCTCAAAAACAATTACAATTATTTATCCTTTTTTATTGTGGGTTCATGGAACTTAGAGGTCTTGCATATTTTCAATCCTTTTATAGAAGGTTTGGGGAAGTTAAGATTGATATTATTCTTGAAATTAGTTATGATAACAACATTGTGTGGTGTTCCTCATCTGACGTTTTATGTTATTGTTGTCTTTCGTTGTGTGAAAATTTCTGAGGTGGACAATGTTACCTCTTTCTATACGAATAAAATTGGTTTGGCCCTCTCGACAATGTAAACTTTAAGGTTTACTCAAGTACTTGATAAACATGATTATAAAAGTTATATACGGAGTGGAAATGAGGATTTAAGTGAAGACTAGTTAACATGTGTCTAATAATTTTAGTTAGCTTTTTATTTTTAGATGTAACTCTAGGATCCAATAAATCAGATTTTATTTTGACAATACGAAATAAGTTAGAGACTACCTTCAAACTTGTTCATTCCCAGCATGGGGAAATCTCCAATGCAAGCCATTGGAGACGGCAATAGTCAATCATTTAAACACGGCATTGCAAACTATAGTACTCTATGTTGGTATTTGAGTTCCAATGCTTCCACAAGGGTAATAAAGGTTAGTCATTCTCTAAATGGATTCATTTAGTTTATTGTTTACCTTCATCCCGACTATAATATTTTTAGTTTTAACATAGGTGGAAATATATTAAAGGAGATGATTATCACTGACACAATCAATTTTCTAATATGAGAGTACATGTACTAGTGAATGTTATAATTTACGTATGTGTTTTTTTTAATTTTTAAATATATTTAGGGTATTTTCCGACATTATCTATAAAATAATCATTGATTTTGAATTCCCCAACTTGGTAGAGGTTATTTACATTTTCGCACAAAATTTTGCATAAAATATTTATGGTGCTGGGGCTATCTACGAAGTTGCTTATAACAGACCAAGGACATTTTCTAAGGTGTTGTCGGTTGTCTTCTTCTTCTTGTATACCTTTTTATATCATTGATCACCACGTACATAAAATCCAAAAATATACAGAAGTTGAGGAGGCATGGAACTAACTATTGATAAAGAACAACAAGTATAAACTAAACAATCTACGAAAATGCTAAAAGAGGTGCCTAAACAGTCTAGTGGGTTGGTTCTTGACAATGCTCCTATATTGTCATAGTTTTTTTAATTTTGTTAGAGGAATTATTGGTTTTCAGGGTACTCTGTATATATTATTTTGTAGTAGTTTAGCATTAATGATGAAATGGTATGATGTTAGGAATCTTTTAATATTACATCATATTTTCCTTTTTTCACGAGTTTGAAACAAGTTAATTGACTTTGTGATCAGCTTAGTTTATAGGGCTATGAGGTAGTGATGTGAATTAGTTTATCAATTTTATACAACCCGTGAAGTGGTAGAATAGAGTAAGGAATTAGGCGGCAAGATTAGTTTTTCCATTTATTGAAGAAGGTAAGTTGAAATAGAAGGAATGCTTGAAGTGTACAATTACAAAAATATAAGATTGAAGGTGGGATCATGTATTGTGTAACTTGAACAACTTAGAATTGTGTCTAATTAACTAGAAAGCTAGCGACAAAAAAAGGAAGAGGTGGAAACCATTGTACTGTATTGTCCTTAGTATCCGGAATTATAAATGGAGTTAAGCTGCATTACAAAATATCTAAGGCTGAAGGAATTAGGAGAGAGAGGGAAAAGAAGAGTTGATTTCTTTTTGATAGTCAGACTATCAAAAATTTATAGGAGATTATCCGTGGGATTATTTGCAAAGAGAGGTAACTAAGTAATATAAGAAACAATTTCCTCAAGCTTTTGAGAAGGGAAGGATAAGAATAAGGCGTATACCTGTGTCATTGTATGTCCAATTTTTGGAAGATACATTGAGTCAATTGGACATGAGTCATAGATCCCTACAAGGAAATTTATTCTTGTAATATAAGAATGAATGAAAACGAACAAGACCCGTAGCTTATTCATTCTCAAATTTCATAAATAACCGGCTTTTGCGATCGAGGACTCGCATGTCTAATGTACTCAATTGATTCTTTAAACAAAAGGAACCTGCAAATGAGAATATCATAATACTCCTCGTTCTTGTGTGTCTCTTCTCAAAGCATCTTCAAGGAAAAATACTGCCTTATCTTAATGTATGTTACCTCCTTGTTCTCAAGAACACACTGATAATTTGTAGACCTTTTCGAAAGTCTACCGATCGAAAGACAACACACTATTCTTTGCCTCAAATCATATCCAAAACATTTCCTCCAAATAAAAACTTTATACAAACTTTAAAATGGGTCTGAACTCCTTTAGAATACAAGATACTAGACAAAAACGGGCAATAGCTCACCTTTTCTTTGTTTACCAACGCATTGCGGCTCTCTAGTTTTATTAGAGACAACTCTAAATTTTCAGCAAGTCATAACAAAACATGATGCATGCCTTATATTTCATTTCCTACTTACTTTTCATAAAGGAACGGGAAACTGACGCGGACTTCCAAATTTTCTTGATATTAACCTTTTCAATTTCACCTTTCAGTTCCTCCTAGGATATACTGAAAAACATGATAAGAATTTTCATCGTACGATTGGTACATATTATTAGACCTTACTAGTTCGCTTGTGAATCACGTTTGCAGATTGAGAAGGAGAAATGCCCCTCATTTGTAATCATTTATTCTTTTCTATTGTAGTTTCATGGAACTTAGAGGTCTTGCATCTTCTCAATCCTTTTGTAGAAGGTTTTATGAAGGTTAGCGTGAAGTTCTTCTTTGAAATTAGTTCTGAGAACAACATTATGTAATGTTCCTCACCTGACTTGGTTTTAAGTTTATGCTGGTCCATTTATCGTGGAACATTCTCAGGTACCACATTCCATGGAAAGACAACTGCTTTGGCCCTTTCTATATTTATTCTAACTTTGAGGTTGCCTCAAGTACTTGATAAACTTGATCAGATTATTTAAGTATTTGCTTTTAATCGTTATTCTAATTAATCTAATATGTATGTTTTGTTAATGCTTATGTAGCCTCTATACTTTTGGCAGTGTATGTAAAAGTGAAGAAGAATCTTTTTTTTATTACTTTAATGGTTCTTGATTTTCGACAACTAATGAGACTCTCTTTGATTTATAAAATGTGAAACCATAGATGTGACAGTGTATCCTCTATGGTTTTCGTAGTGTGTAAGACCTCGGGCACAATAAACCAGATTTCACCGAGAGCTCATCTCTTCACGGGGAGTCCTTTAATACAGTCAAATAGTAACACATACATTTAAAGCGTTGACATTCAATTTTTGTCTAACATTTTTCAAAATTCCTAATTTTTATGTTTTATTTGTTTAATAGTTTTCAAACTAACTTTTTTTTATAATTTTAAATAAGTTAATAGATACACTACTCTTATTATCAAATGTAGGACTTATAGGAAATTGTGAGGACGGCATTTTCAATATGTCAGTAGTTACGTTCATTACAATTTTTAGTATTCCTTTTATTCGATACATCATGTTAATATTCATGTGAATAGGTTTAAACAGTTTAAAAAATTATTCAAATACGAATACAATTTGCATACAACAAATATTTTAATCAACAACTAATTTTTGGGTCACATTCTCAGCCCCATATCAATTTCCTTATATATAGATTGAAATGGCTCCACTGTTAGATGTGTGTGATGAAATGAATTTATAGGCGTCCATCCAACTGGTGCAACGTTAAATTAGGTGAGCTCAACGATAATACAAACTCTCTTCTCTTGTTATTTTTTCTTTCTTTTATTTTTTTGCTTACCGATCTACTTGTTCGTTCAGGTATAATTGTGGGATGGTTGTACTGTTGTATTTCATTTCGTGTTGGTTGTGGGACATATAGTATTTATTTTTGATGCTAGCATGGTCTTTGTTGTTATGTTGAGGTTGAGGTTTGGTAGTTTTCAAATTTTCGGATATGTCTCTTTAATTGGTATTGGGTTTATTTCTTTTTGTCTAAGTTATACGATTAATGTTTTTGAATATCAAATAAAAATAAGGTAGTGTAAGTCAGTACAGTTTGGCTGTTGTTTTTATTATTTTTCAATTCTAGCTTTGTACAATAGTAGGTGTGATTTTAATCCTTGTGTTGAATATCTGGTTACAATTAAAAACGTTTATCTACTGAGTACTAGTTTCGGTTGCATACTATGTGTTTTATTATATTTAAATTATTGTAAGTTTATGGTCTAGTTGTTGATTCCTCCGCTTAATAATTATCAATTAATTATTATTGGTATTGCTTGATTGTTGGTTATTTATTTCTTTTCTATGCTATTACTTTTTTCCCTTCATTATTGTTTATTATTGGTTTGTTTCAATCCTATTATTTAAGAATGTCCAGCATTCTTGTTGTAGGTAATTAAAATTTTTATAAATTTTTTTATGTATCATGTGGTTGTTGCTTTTTATTTAAAATATTGCTATATTGATTTTCTATGAGTTAGATTGCATGTAAAATGGTGACAATGCAAATCTATCTGCGGTTTGGCGTCCCCTATTTTAAAAGATGGAAATTTTATTTATTTTTACGTATTTTTTTTTATAATTAACCGATGGACCTTACCATCCTTTTCAAGGTCTTTCATGTAATAAAAATGATTTTTTAAAAAAGTTATTATTCGATTAATTTATTATAATCATATTTATTTCTTAATAACACTTTTACTTACTGTTCTTTACAGGTATCACGTAGTTCTTCCCATTGGATTATTCGAACTAAGTCAAATGATATTCTTCATCATTATTGGTATATATTGGGCGTTTATACAAACTTAGTCATTTCTTATATTTCTCTCTAGATTATTCTTGTGTATGAATGCGTTATTTATATTGATATTGGGAACCACACCTAGGCTTCGAAGGGTGTTGTAACTATTCCCTGTGGAATCATTGAATCTTTACCTAGAACAATTGGTTTGTAAACTTTCTTAAGTTAAGTAAATACATCAATTTTCTAGTGTATATAAATATAGGTGGCGACTCCCTTTTTCTTTACCATCTTTAAAATGTGTAAAATTCTTTTAACTCTTTTTTTCAATGATCCCCGGGGGCTGGTCCATTCAAAAGATATAAATATGGACAGATTCTTAAAGATACCCCAATTACAATGTTCTAAATTGAGCTGATTAGAGATCAGGGTATCAAAAACTTAAGTTCAATACAATTCTCTCTTATAAATAAAGTTGTGGATAAGATAAAAATGTATCAAGACTAGGTTTCAGAAAAAAATTAGTCAATTGCTGGCCTTAACATTGGGGATTTTTATATAGGTCAAAAAGATAGAAGGAGGTTTGTATCGAAAACCCATTCAGTTAATAGATTTTTATAGGACAAATTGACGTAAAATTGAACTTTGAGATTTAAATGTTTAAAAAATAGATATTACACAGTTATTTCACACCTCTGGATAAAATTATCTCAAATGATTTACCCATTATATCTTTAAAAGCGTTCGTGTAGTGGTTCAGTTTTTATGGTTTAGGCTGTGAGTCATGCCAGACTTTAGGATTGGGGGTGATAGTAATAATTTGAATATATTAGATACTATATATTTAAATCTAATATAATATTAGATATATATACGATATAGATTATATATATATATATACATACATAGATATATGCCCCTAGGATACCCCCAGGATGGGGCAAGGAGATTCAAAAGCAAACGCTGCCAACAGATCAATATAGCTACTAAAGGTTTTTCAACCATACTATTCATAGTTGCAAATCTCAAGGATTCACCAAAATTCTTTAATAAAAATCGTGTGAGTTTATGATAACTGAAATATCAAATACGCAGATGTTGTTGACTAGAGACCGCGAACTCGATATTTCCTATCTTGTTGTGAGGACCTAAACCTACATCATGAGAAGATGAGCGCAGATGTGCACAATACTTGAAAGGCATGAGCATGCATGATAGAATAGAGTTGACAATGTAAATAAACTGAACCAAGCATTACTATTATACTGTAATATTGAACATGAACTAACTAAATGCAATGACTAAGTTTGATGCGCGACATGTAGACGTGAATAGTAAAATGGTAATTGATAACTATCAATATCAGACATCTGACTGTGGGATCTAATAAAATAATTGACATAAAAGCCACGACTGATAAAAAATGGAGTTCTATGTATAAAGACGTGATCGACCAGGACCCAATATCCTCTGGTGGATCCAAAAATTGTTGCTACATAGAGGAATTATAAACCTATGGAGGCCACGAATGCTCGGGACTAGGAACAGGAGACACGCTTCCCCATAGCCCACCACCCACACCCCGCCACCACCACCCACTACCCCCGTGAACCCCTCTCCCAACCCCGAACACCAACCCATACCGACCCACCAATATTAAAAACCCCCCCCACCCACCCTTAGGACCCAGCGCGTGAATCCCCACCCACCCTCACTACTCATACCACACCCAACACAACTCCCTCACTCTC
>JAKWJA010001405.1:0-42600 GCA_027704765.1 Solanum habrochaites | reverse complement strand
TTGTCAAACCTCGTTCATACCCTTGCTCACGTCTCTCCGATCTCTCGAGTTGCCCTTCGAGTGGTCTGATTCTCTACGAATTTGGCATATATACCTCATTAGCATCCTCTTTTTAACTAGTCGCAATTCGGCCACTGCTTTTGGCCTCTTTGTCTGTTACGGCTGAGAAAGCTACGCGGAATTGAAATGAGATATTTTGTATAATCTCTTTTCACCATGCCTTTGTAACTTCGTCGTACTCCAGCGTTGAATTCGGTCAGGAGCCGATAGTGTCTTTACCCATAAGCTTGGCGTCTGCCAATTATCTAAGTATTTCTGTAGCATCGTCACACTTGTCGTCCCAAATGTGTTACAACAGAAGCGCCGTTAATACGTTCTCTGGGCACAGGTCTGTTTTCTTCCAAACTGTCGCAGACTCGAAATGGCGCTAAGGCGCGAATACTCGAATGCCAGGTAGGGGAAGCACGACACACCTTCGACTTTCTACACAACTTCTTTGGGATATGAAGCGGCTCGAGCATCATTGGGAGGTCATCTTCTTAAACTCGGGAAAATCGGGGCCCATCTTCCTTCATTCTCCGATTATTCATGTTCGCCCCGAACAATAAAGTCGGGCAGGGCCTGAGGTGTTTGTTGTCGAGGGAGAGTGTGTTAATTTCTCGAGTTCCAGCACCTTTAGCCAAGTGGCTGAGGAATCCACCATTGGAGGAGAGATACACCCCTGGAATACCGATGTCCTTCTTTGCACTTACCTAAAGCGCGATATATGTCTGACATATGCGGGGGCGTACGAGAGGAGTACTTTGTGTTCCTTGATTCTCGTACCATTTGAATAGCGTCCTTGACGAGTGTATGACTCTGGTGTTTGAACTCAGGCTCGGGCCGTGCGGGAGGCAAATGTTCCCAACAACAGGCTATGGAAAACGCCAAACGGGCGGAAGAGTGCGTTCACTCTCTGTAGGAATTTAAACTCCAGATTATATGCGGCATAGAAACTCGCATGTCCCGAATCTGACGTAGAGATCTCTGAATTATTGTGGGAATATGGAACAAATGAGTGTGGAAATACTTTATTAACCCTACCAATCCGAGATGTTCGCACGGAAGGTTTGTTGGGGGATAAACACATCTCTTAGTTTTCGGGGCTTTCTTTATAGGCCTGTGACCACGGTGTCTTATGCCCAATCCCTTATCCTTCTAATGTAGAGTTGATTTCGGCCGTTCCAAAACGAAAAACCAGTTCTCTGGCGTCCCAATAACCTGTAAAGTACTCTTATCAACTCTGGAAAACCGTCCATGTTGATTAGCTCGGTCAAGGCCCCCAATACTTGTGAGAGTCATTTTACCAATTCTCTCTACACCTCAAACGCCTATGATCTCCGTCTAAGTCGTTGTTCCACATTGTTAGTTGGTGGTCGCGCGCGAGAAGATGACCATGTGAATTTGGGGAAGAGCGGTCCATATAGGCAAAAACAGGAAAACCGTTAGACTTTCCCTACCCCCACGTTGGTTTTCCACACATACACCTCGAATGTCAACTAATATGATGAGTCGTGAGGTCAAAAAGACCTTAGACGCGATTTTGGCGGTTTTTCTACATAATGGACTTGATACGCCTTGGGTATTAAGTCGTCTAGGCTAAACTGCCTAATTTTGGTTTTTGGTTTCGGGCTCTAACTTAGGCTTTCTAGGAATTGTTTTCAAAATAGACGGTTACCCGAGTTCGGACAAAAATCGGGGGGGTGGCGCTCATCGAATAACGAGGTAATGACCGCATTCCGGACTATTTATTCGATACTCCCCAAAATAAGTTCTTGGGGTATTCTGAGAGGAAGTCGCCGGTAAGCCGCGTAAACTTCCCGTTTCTAATGCAAAACTATTTGCCGTTTTGGCAAATTTATGCCATGCAATGCAATTTCTAAACAAACTAAGATATTTTTAAAACAACTAAACAAGTAATTACAAGTAGTCAAATGGGTTAGTATTAGGGTTATAGAATCCTCCAAGTCCCCAGCGAGTGCCATTTCTGTTTATCGAAAAAAGATGGATCTTTCGAAAAGAATTGTTTTATTTTTGAAAGTATTTTCGACTTTTTGGAGTCGCCACTTAAATTTTTAAGAAAAATCACGGAAAGGAAGGAAAACTCATTCTCAAAACAATTTTAAACAGAACAAATCGTTTTGAAAACATTTTTTAGGGTTCGGGATTCTTATTAGCGTCTTAGGAAGGGTTAAGGAACTAAGACGGCTCCCACCGCTTAATACGGTTTTCAGACGATTAACTCATTGGACTACTTTTTGTTTTAACCTTTGCGATTTTTGTATTGAACTGTTAGAAAAACTTTACTTATGGGAATTTTCAAATTTTTAGAATATTTCCATGTTGATATTCGCAATTTGCGAATCTTTTGTCTGTCGACACTTTCTTGAAATTTATACAAAAATTTGAAATATGTGCTTTTAATGTATTGCAAATTCATTGTAGAATTCAAAACTTTGAAAACTTGGTTAGAAATTTAGACAAAATTACCATTTGAATTAACTGTGAAATATTTATCGCTTTGAGATTACGTTTAGTTAAACATCTTAAGTTCGATAATAATGGATAGGCGTTCGAAGGGGGTTTGGAGATATTCTAATCTACAAATAACGTCATTCAAAACAAACAACGAAAAGCAAAACAATAAAGAGAGATGGCAGGAGGATAGAAGAGAGAGAGAGATTTGGGTACAAACTCGGGTCTGTTCGCCTTGACACCGAGTTTTGGACCACCTTGTTTTTGGGTTTTAACCATTTGTACCTGTCCTAATATAAAAATAAAAATGAACATATAGAAACAAAAAGGCGACAAGAGGCTTAGGCCCCAATTAAAAAATATACACCAAGTAAAAAATAGAGATGAAAAGAAAAAATCTTCTAGTCATCATCTTCAATTTACCATGAACCTGTCTTTCTTTCACGTGCTCGGTTTGATTGGATTGACTCGATAAGTTCGGAGTCTTCAAGGCTCTCCCGAAACGTAGAGGAGAAGAGTTTATAACAAACTCAAGCAATTTTGCATGCCACAAAGTAAATGAAAAGTATTAATACATAATCTAATCGACACGTATACGAGAAAAACAAAATAAAGAAAATACACTTTTATCCAAGAAAAAAGGCATAATGACAAACCATCCTGTATGATTTTAGAATGGAACCGTAAGTTATACTCATGCATATAGAAAAAGCATAATGATATCTCCTTTCAAGAAAAAAAAAAAATGAGAAAATTAAGTGAAGGCATTCTGCTGAAGAAACAGTTGACAAACTTGGGCAGAACTGATAAACCAAAACTAGCACGAAATCACCTTATCGAAACCCCGACAACTTGGACTATCACTAACTACAAAACAAGACACCAGCACCCTCTAACGTAAAAACAGAACTACTAAATCGTAGAAAGGCACAAGATGCCTACATCATTCACAATTCTCAATAGTTTTGACCTCACTCGAACTAAACAAATTTCTTAGTACCGGCCAGAGTAAGAGTAGTAAGAGTTAAGAGTAGAGGAGTAACGAAACCAAGGGAAGAGCAAAATAGTTAGAACTCCTATGATATAAACAAAGCAAATACGACACTTAACAAACTAATGCTCAAAGTATACGCATGTGAATGTGAAAGGAAAGAGAAAGAGAAAAGAAAAAACGAAACAAACAGTGAATAGTTTTACTATGAAAGACGACATTGAAAGGCACCTTTCACACTAGTGAATACTAACGGACTGATAATGCAGACCAGTTAAGGGGGATGTCCCCTTTCTATCGTTTCTGTCACCGAAAACTCTAAAGACTTCCGACATTATATGGAACGCCGACGTACTATTCTCTATTATGCAAACCTCACGCAAATGAAAGATTATCAAGAACTAGATACGACTCGCAACAAAAGAAAACCGAATGAACACCGCTCGAGCGCAAACAATTAAAACAGATGCAAAGGACTCCTTACAAGATGGGAGTGAGCAAGGCATGTTTCAGAAAGAAGAGTTAAATTCTTTGAACAGCCATATGAATCAAGAAACGAGCCAGAACAAACCCAGCAAAGAGAAGGACTCAAAGGAGATAGGAAGGCGATAGCTTTTAAGTAAAGGTAAGGCCAGTAAGGTCTCAGTCAGTAAAACATAGCTAAAGTAGCTCCAAGAAGTAGTTAGTAGTAGTTAAAGTATAACAGTCACGGGACAGAAGGATAAACAACAACTCATAAAACAATGAGGATAGAGGATAGAGAGGAGACCATTTCGGGAGAGAGAAGACGAGGAGATAGTTTATAGAGTGGAGGGATTACCTTCTTCGCGCAGAGAGGGGGGATGAGCAAACGAGCAATGCCGAGCATATATTACGCCCACCACGAACACGAAATGTTCCATCTTTTCTTCCTCGTTCGGAATGTAAGAATCCTACTGGGGTTCTTGGACCAGAAGAAAAGAACAAAGGGAGGAAGAAAGAGAAGTCACGACCAGGTTAAAAAAAAAAACTTCTCAGACTCGCCTTAAGAATCTTAAACCGTTTCTCTTCAATGAACCCAGAGAGAAATTCGCAGCTCTCAAACCAAATGACCTCTCAAAACGTTCCCCCAACCTAAAATCGCTAACCCAAATCTTCCAAATTTTTTCTCTCACTGAAAATTTTCCAACAAAGAAATTGCCAACCACAAAGATCTCTACCGAAAATCAGAAGCTGAAATATTTTGAAAGAAGATTGCCTTAACTCACGATTTTACTGCTCAAAATTTTTCCAACCCCCGGAAGTCCAACCCTTTTCTTGAAGAAGGGAAAAGGGGTGGGTTTTTATAGAGGAAGAACGGGAGATTAGGTTTCGATTGTAGGCGGGGATTGACGTGGTGCCAATTTCAAAATTTAGAAATCTAAACATTATCCAAACAGAAACGGATTTCCTCGATTCTGGCTCTTGTGAAAGGCTCTGAGGCGAACGTGGAGGGTCGAGGATTTAAACTCTCGCCTTGGCAAATGGACGCCGGCATGGATATATGTCGCAAGGACGAGGCCGCGCCCCCTAGCGTGCTGCAGGGATTGTTTTTTGCTACGGAAGAGTGAGGGCTCGAAGCACTGTTCGCAAGGCTGTTGAGGCTTTTTTTTTTTGACGAGGCGGGCTACTGTCACTGTGCGCTCGTTACGATGCCGAAGAGAGAGGGGAGGAGGAGCGCGACTAGAGGGACACGCGAAGAAGAAAAAGCAAAACCACGCTGTTGTGAGGCTTGTGAGCATCCACGCCGCGTTTGAGTTTTTGGGAATTTGACGATTGTGGGGAATTCATTTCGGTCTGGGGAGGTATGCGCGTGAGGGAGGGAGTTTGGGAGAGAGATAGAGGATGTGAGGGAGACGCGATGAGAGGTCGCGTCTGGGGGAGGGAGATTTCCAATTTTGGGTCTGTTCATTGCTGCGTTTTTTCTGTTCTTGACGATTTTTTCTGTTTTTGGGAGTTTTGGGACGAAGGGAAAGGGAAAAGGGAGGGGCGCGGGTTATTGGATCAGGGTCGGGGTTCGGGATTAAAAAGGTGTGGTGTGGGTCGGGGTTTGAGTGGGTTATAGTGGAGTGGGTGTTGGGAGGTAATTGGGCCTGGGGGGAGAATTAGGAGAGTTAAGGTGGGTTAGCTTAGAAATGGAAAGCGGGGGAAATGGGTAGGGAGAGTAGGGGGTTTGGGGCCAATACGAATAAAATGGAGGAGGCCAAAAGTCTTAGCGTGTTAGTTAAAAGGGGCAAATGAGTTGGGTTAAATAAAAGATAAAATTGGTTAAAGCCCCTTTAAGATAACGAATTCGTATTAATCTAAGGACCCGAGCTATTTACTAAGTAATGTTAATTATAAAAAATAGCAAAATTGATTCAAAAAGTATAGTTATTAATTTAAATCAAAAAAAAACTAGTTTAATAAAAGTATTTAAATATATATTTTGATGGCTTTCTTTGCATAATCATAAGATATTACAGACTAATAGACATAATGATGGTAAGGAGAGATAGATCATTATAGATATATATAAGAGATTATATATATCTACAATATATACTATCTAAGTTATGAAAAATAGCATAAAATCTAGTATTGTATATAATATTAGTTTTATAACAACTTTTCGCTAAAGGATTTATAAACTAAAGTAACTAAATATTTGGACAACTCAAGAAGCGTTGATAATTAATTTATACGATGTGGGTCAAAAAATTGGGTTGTCACCATGGCTTAAGTTGGTATGCTTGCCTGATTATGATGATTATAACATTGTGATGCAATTAACCAAGCATTGATGAAGTTATTGAATCCCAAATCTTGAAAGAAACAATTTCGCTTGATATATTAATAATGAGAATGATGATGCCTTTAGTATGAAGAAGGCTTGCATAAATATTATAATGAGAATGATGATGTTCTTAGTGTTTAAAAGAAGCTTGATTGGAATTAGGGGATCGGGTGCCACGTTCAGGTACTCAGGATAGAATATGAGGATCGGAGGTCACCGTTCCGACACCAGGATTAGACTATGGATCGGGTGCCCGTTCCGGTACCAGGATAGAATATGGGATCGGAGTAGAGCGTGTCACGTTCCGCACCAGGATAGAATATGGATCGGGTGCCACGTTCCGTACCAGGATAGAATTAGAATATGAGGGCAGGAAGTGTCACGTCTCCGAACCAGGATAGATAAATGGATCGGGTGCCAAGTTCCGGAGGTACCAGATAGAATGAGGATCGGAGTGCCAAGCTTCCAGGCACCAGGATAGAAATAGAGGATCGGAAGTGTCACGTACCGACACAAGGGAAAGAATAGATAAGGAACATTGAAAGAAATGAATATACTCAATCTAATGAACTAATTCCCAAAACGTATGGTATGAGCTTCTTGAGGCCTATTGGTTTTTGTGAACTCTGGGTTTTGTAGTATTGATGAATCATGTGTTATTGCTAAATGTTGAGTATTGTAAGTTGCTTTACATTATATTGATACTACTATGTTCCCTATTTTGAGGTTGGCCGATGATAGTCTAACGGTAGTGGGATGTACTGACCCCCTTACTTCAATGTTTTCCTCTTTGGTTATTGTGTAATGCAGCAAACGTTCTGTCAACTTCCAATCAAAACGCAGATCTAGCCAAAGTCTTCACTGCATCGGAAATTCAGGGGTGAGCTAGCTAATAGTCTAGCTTGACCTGGGTCTTCTTCTTTCAAGTCTTGATTGCCGTGGGAACTCCCGGCATGGACTACGCTTTTTAGTTTTATTGTTTGTGTTCTTAGACATTCCTAGTAAGTAATTTGAGTGTGTTATGGTGATGATGACTTCCTAGATTTTGGGATACTAATAATCGTATTGAATTGTTTTTATTAATGAGTTTAAGTCTTGCAGCATTATTTTCTGTGAATAATCTTGAAATGTTAAGGTTTAGATGGGTTGGTTCGCTCACATAGGAGGGTAAATGTGGGTGCCAGTCGCGTCCCTGATTTGGGTCGTGACAATTTTAAAGCAAATTGTATGAATCTTTTTGTTTACGAATAATTCAATGTGTCATGTCCTTTGTGTTAGTAATATTATCCTTGACTGTAAAATTAAAATATATATATATATATAAAAAAAAAGTAGGGGCAAGGGGGCACAATTGTTAGTGCAATAAGAACAAATAGAAAGTCACCAAGTCTTAACAAAATTTTCAACTACAATGATTGTAATTTAGATTATAACAAAGTCCTATACAAGCACTGCAGCAGATGTTGTTGAATCTTTGCATCTGAACAATGACACCAAAATTAGGTTCACATCTTACAAAAGTTCCAAGCACTAAAATTAGTTTCTAATGGAATCCAAAAAATATTATTTATAACCTTTTTCCCCTTCTTTCCCAAAAGCCAATTCTCTAGTCAATTTTTTGCCTTTTGGGTTTTGAATACTCTTAATTATGCCAATTTTTTTTTTTTTATTTCTAATGAATAGTCACACTACTTAAATAAGTAAATCAAGTAATAAGATGAGATAAAATAACATTAAGAATTAATATAAAGAGCTATTGGAACATTAATAAATAATCAAGAGATAGAAGTGAATTACCATTAAATCAAGATACAATATAAGAACTTATATGCACAAGGAAAGATGATTACTCTTCCACTGTTAATCAGGTATCGAGTCTTAGGTTCAAGTTCTACTAGATATAATTAAAATTATTTTTGATAGATTATGAAATATTTTTCTCCGAATGTGAAACGTGCCGAATAAAATTCAAATTTAATCATTTTTTTAAAAAAAAAAATTTATGAAGGCAAAATTTTGGAGCTATTATTGGACATCAATATTATATAGTAATTTGACCTGAATATTTGGGTATTTTTTGGTCTTTATTAAAAGTAAAACTTGTGGAAGGATGGAAAGAAATAAAGAGAAGAAATATACTAAAATCTTGAGGTCCCCAAATTTTAAACTAAATGAATTTAGGGTCCATAACTCTTCCAATATTTATTTTTATATTTAGTAAAAAGAAACAATGAAAAGATTTGATATACCTTTCAATTTTGTCATTTAAAGTTGTTATACCTTTTCGTTATGAAATCGAATCATATATATTGTACCATTTTTGCTTGTGAACGAACTTATTTCATTTCCCATTTTCCTACATAAATAGATAAGGGAAAGTTGGAAAATGAAAGGAAAAAGTCATATTCAAAGTACTTCTAATTAGTTGAACTTTCCAATAATCCTTCAAATTCAATCATCAGATAATGATTTATGAAATCTTGAATAACAATATTTAGGGCTCTTTTTAAGACAAAAAAAGAAAAACTTAAAAGAGTATGTAACACACATTAACATAAATTAAAGAAAGCTCATCCTTTTCCTCCCCCCCCCCCCCCCCCACCCCACACCTTTTTTTCTTTCATAAAAGATATATACTATCCGTTATGAAGTTAAAATTTTTCTAGCTTCTAAATAGGCAATCGAGTTTAAATTTGAACTAAATTAAGTCAAGTTATAAGAATCATATTTTGGTTTTCTAAAGTTTTATTATATTTTGAAATATATACTTCCATTATATTGATATGAGAAGAATTCAATTTATAGTATTTATTTGAATAGCTGTTAAATGTCTGAATATTAATTTTTAAAATATTGAATTAATCTAATTCAACCCAGCTTCAATTATTTGAGACAAAAGAAATATCACAAAAAGATAATTGAAATATTTAAGAACAAAAAAGAAAAGGTTTAGTCGCGTTTGATCTCTAAATTATTGATAAATTCTAATTGTGATATTTGACTAAACACATTTAACTTTCAATTATTTAAAATATATACTTTTGATTTATTTACTTGTGAATATCAATGAATTTTTAGAATTATTAAATAGGTTTCATCCACACCATCAATTCCCCATATATTTGTTAACCGACTAAGACATATACTGTTCATCTTACCGATAATATTATCAAAAATAAATATTTACCGATAATATTATCAAAAATAAAGGACGTAAGGAAAAGAATACATTGATACGATCACTTTGTAAAGATTTGCATTTATTAGACCTTTTATAAGTTATTTAAAATTAACCAAACTTTAACCATAACAAATCTAAGAGAAGATTTTTTTCCACCAAACTAGAGTACTTTCTGACCGTTCTACTCCATAATAATAATTATTATAAAGTTGTTGTTTTTTCAGCCGTAAATGAATTGCACCAAGTAATGTTATTTTTAAAAAATAAATTATTTTGTCTGTTTGTTATAGTAGTCTAACTTAATTAATGTAACAAAATATAGAATAGTTTGATATAGACGACTGCATAATGAATGGACTAGTAAATATATATATATATACGCAATATACTATGTTTCGCAAAGTTTTTCAAAGGTCAAAAATATTTATTTTAAAAAATGAAGAAAATTTAGTAATGTTGATTTAAATTTATATATTAGTCATTGAAAATCCACATATAATAAAATTAAAAATTTAGATGTTTTAAATTATGGATCCATCTTTATTTAAATGAAAATGCACTTTTCAAATTATTAACCAATCAAATAAATTACTAAAAAGTATATATTTTAAGGATTTAACCAAAATAAAATAAAATTACTACACTCCTAAACAACTTTTAATGTTTTTTTTAAAAAACAAAAAAAAAATTCTCTAGGTTTTTGAACAAACAGATAGTAAATTTAGAGATGAGTGTCTTAGTACTTAGCAGTTGGGTCCCAGCATTACAGTAATGTGTAGGTGATGGAAGTAAAGGAACCAGCCCACCAACATTTGTGAAGTCTGAATCATACATTTACTACGGACCCGACCCTTTTAACGATCGGTGATATGTGTAAGAATAATATTGAATAAAATATATTAAAATTAAAATTAATTTTGATAAAATAAATTAGATGATGGAGTTTTTTTTAACTTTTGATTTAATATATCTAGGATTATGTTTACTATGATACCGCTAACTAATTATTTTAATATATTTAGGTAAGTGGATACTTTGTTGGTGGTGGTGGTTATACTCTCTGTATTTTGCATTAACTCACTCATGTATACTCTTTATTTTGTCACCCACTACCTTAAATTTTGAGGGTCCCTTATATCTCCTCTATTTTCTCTATATAATAAATATTCCCTATGATTTGGAGTACCTCTTTGCCACCTGCTTCCTTCGGACTCTTTAAACAACATCTAGCTTAGCTTAGCTTAGCTCCTAAATGTGACAATAACTAAAGGTAAAAGACAACAACATTTTTATTTTTGTGACTAGATAATATTAGACTTGCCAATTAGATGAAAAAGACATAGTCAAACAAGAATAGAAGTAAGTTTTTATAGCAAAAGAACAAATAATAAAAATATAACAATCTTTTTACCAAAACAAAAATAACTTATGTAGCCCATAATTTTACACATGGTTTCGCCCTCTTCACTCAAAAAAAAACAACAAACACCACATCTTGTAGCCAACCTAACATTGAAAACTAAATGGGGAGCACACCCAATCCACTATGTTTTGTTCTTTCATGATCTGTGAAATCGAGTCGGGTAATTCGGCTAATCTGTTTCTAATCAAATGTTTTCGGAAAAATAAGTTGCATAAAGGAGAAAAGAAAATATTTTGAGTATTTTTTTTTCTTGTATTTTGTGGAGTTGTACATGTAAATACTGATGAACAACATTGAACAGAGCTAAAACAAACAAGGGTAAAACCGTACTTTTACTTTTTTTCTATGATCAAATTTGTAGAGGGCGAAATGGTCAAATGTCAACGGTCACTGAAATCAGCGATTGGGATTGAACCTCCCGAAATCGGCAAGTTTTCTCGATCTGTTCTTGCAAAACGACGTCGCTGTGGAGAGTTGAGGTTTTGATGTGACTCTAATCTCGCCGGAAAACACCATTTCAGGCGGCATTCCTTTTTGGTTCCAATTTCTGCTAGGGCTAGCCCGTACTAATGGACTCAAGCAAAACGCCATTCCACTGATGTTCCGATTATGACTTGATTTACCTCGTCGGCCAGGTTGAGCTGCTGGTGTTCTTCTCGGAGTTTGTTTCCAACCCTGTGATGACTCAGATGAGTACCCGCTTGATCCGCCGCAATGCTCGTCTTCCTCGTCGTCTGAATATCGAGCAGGCGACATTCCTCGATCACGATTACGGTGCGTCCTCCGATGACCTCGATGCGTCGATTTTCTAAAGGAAAAGTGCGTGGGAAGCTTTTTCCGAGACAGAGAGAAGAGAGAAATGTGCGTGAACACGACGTGATGAAGACGAGGCCGGACAATTATCACCTGAATTCGAAACTCTACGATCCAAATCTAGTTTATCCGACTTGGATCTAAACAAACCAGAGAAAAATCTAAAATAACTTTTCTTCTTATAAGGCCCAGCAGCAATTACCGTACCGTTAGGTCCCACTTGTGGAGTACTGTAAAATCTTTGATCTCGAATAGACGGAAGCGAATTATGCTGCAATTGCCACGGCGTCGTATCAGATTTCCGACGAGATATATACGGCGAAACAGAGCGAGGAAACATCAACGGCGGAGGATTTCCATCGGATTTTCTGTGATCCTCCTGAAACAACTGCTGCTGAACTTGAGCCCGTGCTTGAGCTTGAGCCTGTGCCTGTGCAGCCATAACCGCAAATAGCCTTTCCCGGAGACATGAAGCACAGACCCCGACGCTACTACTGAGGTCAGAAAGATGCTTTTTACACCTCATTTATCCAAATCAATTGAATTTCTTTGCTTAACTGTATTAGTATGGGAAAAAAAATCAGATAGAGAAACAGAAAATCGAAGGAAGAAGAAGCAACATTTGTGGAGAATAGAAGGATCTGAGAAGTGAATTTGTCTTCTTCTTTTAGTGAGAGAAAATTGGGTTGGGTGTAAGAGAGAGAGAGAGAAGGATGCAGGCTTTTATGGGTAAAGAAAATGAGAGCTTTTTATCTTTTTCTTTATTCTTATAGGTTCAAATTAAAGGGGGGAGAGAGAGTGTGTGTGTGAGACCACAACAATGATGCCACTCTAATATTTAAACACAAATTTACACTATCTTCTTATTAATTATAATAAAATAATTAAGAATAGGAAAAATATGAAACATCATTTTAGGACTTAAGAGGTAAGTAGTAATAAGTTCTATTTAATATGAAACCCTTTAAAATCCTTTTACTACTATTTTGTATTTATACCTCCTCCATTTTAATTCATTTGACTTATTTTAACTTGATATTAAAAAAGTTAAATTAAAAATAAAATATTTCATAAAAATATCATGTAAAAAGTTTAAATTAAAAATTACTAGTAATGGAAAATGCTCAAGTCATTTAAATTAAAATAAAGGGAATATAAAGTGTTTTGGTATTTTAATTTATTTATTTTAAATAATTTTAAGTTAAAATAGTTTTAAAGCATCTTTTAAAAAATTAAAAAAGTGTTTATAAGTACTTCATTTATAGTTAAAATGATAAAACAAATCAAAAGTCATATATTGAAATTTCGAACTTATGAGACTTATCAATCCAAATAAACTCTTAATTATGAGTTACTTTCTCTGATCTAAATTTTACCATTTTTTATTTAAGATATACTTTTTTGGGGGGGAAAATTATAAATATTTATAACTCATTGAAAATTGACTCTTGTTATTTTAATTATGTTAACTAAGTAAAACATTTATAGGGATATAAAATATAGTTTCGACAAATATTTTCACAATAATGCTATTAATTATTTTTATCATTGTGCCAAATATAGCATTTTGATGACTAATTTTTTTATAGTTGATGACGGAGTGCTCTTGTCATGGTTTTATTTATAACTTTTTTTTATATTATTTTATTACTTTATAATCAACAATCTAATGATATTTTTATGAATGGTCAACTTTACCTTTGATAACACTCGATCCATTTCATCATATTTATACTCCAATACTTATGATTAAAGAAATTTTCAACTCTACTTGAAAATAACGGTGGTTATTTTTAAGATAAGTATTATCCAATTAAGTCAAAAAAAATTAATGTTCGGTCAAATTCCCATTTATTTGCCTAAATATAAATGGGAAATACTAAGTATTCAATTTTAATATCACCTCTAGAAAATCTTAAGAACTTTATAACCTTGTCTTAATTGCAAGTTTGATTCTTTTCTTATCCTTTTTGGCAAAGATCAACGGTAGAATTTGCAAGATATTCTAAATCTGAAAATTCAAATTCAATATCGGGTGACATTTTTTTTATATAATAATAATAAAATATCTACAAAAATTATGTTAATCATAAAAAGAAATCGCATTATGTGCAACGAATTTTAATACATATAAAATCAATTTGTATTAATAAACTTGTAGATACAATTTTATTTCTATCTTGATCCTTCTCTTTTAATAATCTTCGTTAAAGGATTGTAATGTTAAAGTGAAAATCTTTTGACCACTGTTAAGGCTAGAAATAACTATTGTTTAAGAAAGAGATTATTTTTAGAATAATGAAGTGTTTGGTTAATGAGTAAAAGTTATCTTAAATGGAAGCAGAAATAGTTTTTCGCTGTTGGGGAGAAACTAAAAATTTCTGCTTTAGAAAAAAAAAAGCAAAAATAAAAATTTATTTTTCAAAACTAAAATATAATTTTCATATATACATATTTAACAATATATTTCTTATTAATTAATTCAGCTATTTCCTAAGTGCTTAAAATTTTCATTAAGATTTGTTTATGTTGTCTTGGGTTATATGATTAAACAAACAAAATCTATAATCGTTTATGTATACATATATTGTATATTATTTTACGTGTTATTTTATAGAATTAGAAAAAGATAACAATATGTTTACTAGATAAGAAAAAGATTTACAATTAAAGATTTCAGCCACAAAGAAAGGTATAACATTGATTGAAAATTTTAACATGTAAATTATAATTTAATAAAAATAAAATTTAATTAACTTTTCATCATAAATATTTTAAATGATTTTCTCTATAAAATAATTTTAATATTAGAAGTATATTAATAGTTATTCTTTTTCGTAATTTGGCTCTCAAAAGAAATTCTTAAAAAAAATCAGTCACATACAATTTGCTTATAAAAATATTTTTCAAATGAATTAAACAAACTCAAATTGTTTTTTAAAGCACTTGATTGAAAATTCATTATTGCAAAGCTCTTCTAAAAATAAGTTAATTTTAGCAACAATGTAAACATGCTCTGAGTCAAAGTACACATTGCTTGGGGAATTGATTGGTGCCTTTCTTGTATAGATTTGAGTAGTTCTCCGGTTATGAGCCTGTCTCGTATCTTTACACGTTAGTTACATATTTTTTAAACGTACTGATTTGGACCGCCTTCAAGTTTATAGGGATCTAATATGATTTATATAGACATAAATTAAGATCTAAGATGGAATAGTCTAAAAAAAAGCTGATTAAAATTAGACTCCTTTGATAAAATTCTATGAAATTTCGATGATTAATCAACTTAATATGGGGTTGAGTCATGATCATATATATTCCAAATGTATTTCATGTTTCATTGCTAAGTTAACTTGCACGCAATTGAGAGCATTCAAAGCAATTCATATTTTCGAGAATTCAAAGCTTTAAGTTTTGGTCTTGAAATTATTGTATTGTTTCATCAAATTCAATTCTAATTCAATTGCAGTATATGATATGGAGTTGAAACTAAAGTATATTTTTTTTTTATTTAGAAGCATTCCTAGGTTACATTGGGAATTGAATATTTGGTTTCTTAAATGAATGTACCAGATGGCATTTCATGAGCTAACCAATCTTAATCAACTATACCATAATTGCAAGTGCACAATAGAACTCTATTATTTGCCAATTAGAACTTCCATCGATACACTTAAGGTTAATTGAGTTGGTACAACATGTAAAATTTCGTAAAAGGATTAGAGATTAATTTTCTTATTAACGTCTTAAACCTACTAATACGATTTACATCTCAAAATAGCTATTATAGATCTCCTTGAGTCTGAAAAAAAAACTTTCATATCATAGATTCATTATCTTTTGGACAATGAAGCATGACTAGTAAAGAAATACTCTTCATACTAGTGTATATGGTATATCACATCAAATGCCCTTGTGTACAATAAGTAGCATCCAAAAACAAACCAAGTATCCCAATAAAATGAATGCAACAAGGACTGACTAACTTTTAACTTTATGTGCTATGTTAATCAATATGGACTATTTGTTGGAAATATACTTGACAAGGATATTTGATGGAACCATTCAAACAAACAAACAAAAAAATAGAAAGGAAGGATCCTCCTAAATTATCATATGCATGTATATAATATTGGGGATCCATTGATTGATTAATCGTAGAAAACCTATACTAAGTTTGCTAATGAAGTGACAAATCAAATGGTTGCACCTTCATGGAAATGCTAATGATCTGATACCAATAGTTAAAAGGTAGAAGCACGGTCGTGGTTAGAAACAACAAAGTTTAGAAAGTATTTTTAAAATTATAAAAAAAAAAAACAACAATAGTGAAAATAGAATCATAAACATATTAGAAATAATATACAAAATATTTTTTCTTTAGAACGAATCGGACCCACTGAATGCACTGTGTCCTTAAGAAACATATTTCCCTCAACTGTCCGAGGTTAATGAAATATATCTTTACAGGATAGAACGATCTTACTCACGGGTATATATATATATATATACCAATACTCACGATGTCAACGAGATCACTCAACGACAGTAAAACACACTCTGAATACTAGATTTAATAGTAGAAGAAAAAGTTCAGAAAATTAATCGTTCCAAAATGAGAGAAAGAAAATCTCTCTATTTATAAACAACAAAGAGTAGTGTGAAGAGTTGTTTAGTGTGTCTTATCGAAAATGTCATAATACTTTAGAAAATTGACAATCCTTCACAAAGGCCGCAACCTTTCATATAATTTACAGCTTTTCATTCAAGTCACAATTTTTTTTATAAAAATTGCAACTGTTAATTAAAATTATAATTCTTCTTAAAAATCATAACTCTTCATATTTCATTCACATTTTTTAAAACTCCACGACGAAGATCATATAGTAGATAAAATATTCTGTTTAAAAAAGAACACTATAAAAATGCAATGAACTCGGAACATAAATGTCTCTATATAATGTATGTGTAGTGGAATATATTATACAAAAGCATGGCTATTTGATAGTAAATTTCGCTGTTCATTTTATTCTAAATTTTTCTTTTTGCTGCAAAAAATATTTATATTACGTATTGAGCCAAAAAAATACATAGAGCTTTACTATTAAATAACATCATACATTATTTACGAGGAAATTACTGTTTAAGTTTGCCAATCACAATAGTATAAAACAACATGTCTTGACTCATGTGGAGTTTTTTCTGAGAAACTTATCAATATGTATCATTCCACCAAAATATTTGGTTGAAATTTATAACACACATTAATTATATTTGTTATTTATATGAGTATCTAACTTATGAATATGTATCAATCGACCATAATTATCTGGTTGAAATTTATAACGCACATTAATTTTATCTTTTTGAATGTAATTGAAATATTTAAAGGGGCTAAATTATAATTATCTTTTTGAATAGATTTGAATATCATATCAAACACATCCTTGATGTGATGCTCTTTTCTAGAGTGACAACATTAACTCCTACAATATGATTTACCCAAAAAGATACTAGTTGGTAACTAACAATGGAAAAAATGGTACGGTGTTGTGACTTGTGATATTGTTTGATACGATTCGATCTATTATTTAAGCTCATCTCCAAGTCTAAATTTATTTTTTTGTCTAAATTTCTTTTGAGTGAATTATTTGATATTCCAATTAGGGGTCGTTTGATCGGATATATTATAGAAAATAATATATGCTCTGTCTATTTCTATTTAGTTTTTCACTTTAGAAATGACACACATATTAAGATAACAATAATTAGCATGGTAAAACTACACTTTTACTCTTATTAATTATGGTTTCAAAAAGGATAACTTGAAAATTTTCAAGAAGTTTAATAGAAATATTTTTTGTTATTTCTTAATTTGTCAAAATGAACGAGTAAATATAGACAGTTAAAAGAGGAGATACTGACAAGTAAATTGGGACGAAGGAAATATATTAGTTATAGTATTATTAAATCTTTCTTTATAGATTGTTTTAGCTCATATATAACCAATGCATACATTATCTATATACCCTATTAAGCTATTATATATAGGACATAACTAATACATTGCAATTTTTCATATTAGCAATACAAAAGTTATTAACGCGTTAATAAGTATGACTAAAAGTCAAATTTATTTTTAATACGTCAAAATCAAATTAAACAGTAAATAAGAAATAATTTCAATATAATTAATTTAATCTACTCATTTGTGTGGTTAAATATACATTGTTATAACGGTAAGTTACTTTTTATATCTAATGTATGATGTATCTTGCATTTTTTTGGTGAACAAACACAGACCACTCATTTTTACCTTAGGTTATTAATTGTAATTAACTTTTTAGTGCTTACAAACAAAATTGACATTTGCAATAATCCAATTGTTCTGCTTTTAAGTATAAATTTAATTTGATGATTATTTTAATGGAGCACTACTTGTTGAAAATGGTAGGGGACCTCTTACTATTTTGATGTAACTTTTGAAGGTAGGTAATTGGTGTTTGGGAGTTGACATTACAATTTGTGATTACTTTGTCTTTTTGCCTAAACTATGGTTTCACATTAAGTCAACAATTACATTATATCAACTGTCTTTTCAATCGATATTACTATACCGATGGATAAATACAATCTCTCCATTCAATTATTTTAAAAAAAAAATTGAGTTCTCTATGGATACGAAAAAACTAATTGTGTCACAATCTACGTATATGCGAATGAAATAAAATTTATGTTATAAATATTAACAACACAGAAAAAAAATATCTATTATATACAAGTTATTTTGAAAGATAAATATTAGTACCTCTATTTAATCAGACTTAATTAGTAATCTTATGTGAATTTTGGTAATTGTTTAATATGGTATAATTTCACAGAATAACATATAGTCCACAAATTAAATTGCATCTACATAGTTGAGTTCTAAATTTTTAGCCGCATAGCCATTATATTTTCATAGAAGCGTTGAAAATAAATTGATATATTATATTACACTTGATTTTTGTAACATTATGCAAAAATTTTGATTACTTTTGTTTTGTATCAAGGTTTAAAAATTTGAGATACAATATTATACCCCCAATATACAAAAATTACATAAAATAATAAGAGGTTATTTACACACTCATAATATTATACCAACCACTTACTTTATTTTGTTAATTTCTTGTGCCTCTTCTGAAATTTAAGAAGTGTTTATAGATATAAATATTAGAAGAGGCTGTTTGTACATCATAATATTATATAATATTAGCTTGATTCATTAATTATCTCTTGATCTTATTATTAAGTCATATATATGTATGGAAGCGAGATTCATTAGGATCAACGTATGATATATAGATTATATATATATATATATAGATATATTATATATATATATTATATATATAGATATATATAAATATATTATGGAATCACAATTAGTGGAAGTTGTTTCTTGTAGAAACAACGCTTTATGTATTAACCCACGCCTTTAAAGTAAGACATTGCTGAGACATGAAATTAAATAAATAATTAACCATTTAACTACCAAAACTAATTTTACACATATTTATACTATTTTCCCTCTCTCAATTACTATTAAATGATGCCGAATAATTTTATTTTTGAACTTATAAAATAACAAATAATTTGTAATAATTAATTTTAAAATCACGATAGATATTTCGAACAGAAATAAAAAATTAATATAAGAACTTGATAAAAAATCTCATCTTTCTAAAATAAATGTTTTTAATTTTTCAAAAAATTGACCAGACATGCCAATTAATCATAGCCGATTAATGTTTACACAAATTAAAATCATGATTATAGCCTATAATTTAATCAAACAAAGCCAACTTTCTTAATAAACATCTACAAGTACTTCACCCTTATAAACTTTGTCACACTATTTTTATGGACATGCCAATACACATAATTAAAAAAAAAATATAGCCCCCTTTGTAAATTTAATGTTAATGTTATGTCCTTCTGAATAGATCACTTGCCCAAAATTGTTACCCACATTTGATGTAATGTCATGATTACATGTTCTATTTAACTTTATCCTTGTTTTTAATGTCTTTATACGCATCTCATTATTAGTTAAAATGTTCGAATCACTACTAAAGTCAGAATTTTTATTTGAAAGTTAAAAAATATTTATGATTTGAATTTGAAATTTCAAGGTAAATTTTGAATCTGTTAAATTATTAAATTAATCTTTGATTTTGTTCTTGAAAGATTCAAAATATGTCTGTGTATAAGACCAGGGCCGACTCCTGCCTTTGTAAAATAAGGCTTATGCTTAGGCCCCCAAATATTGGGGCCCCCAAATTTTTATCGAAAATAAATTATGTGTTACAATTTTAATAGAAAAAATTGATTATTTACACTAAAAAATATGTATATAATTTTATCCAGTTTAACATGTGTTGTGCTTAATTAGAAATAAGAATCAATAGTGAAGAGTGTTGAACCAAGAAAATTACAATTTTTTTTTTTTTTGTTTCAAGCATTAAAAGAAACATATAGAAATGGAGTAAATCTAAAGTCAACATCTTCTTTGAATCTCATATTGTGGTTTTTACTCTTATCTTTTATTTAATATTTGTCAACTCTACTTATAAGATTATATTAATAATTTATATAATAATTATCTCACTAAAATGATGTTTTTCCAATATTGGATTGATAAAATCTTACCTAAAATCAATAACTAAAAAAATAATATTAAGTACTAATAATTTTCATCTAAATAGTATAGTGTAAGGAAAATAAATTTATTAATATATATCTGACGTTTATTCTTATATTTATATTTTAAGCCTCAAATTAAAATTCGCTTTATATCTCTAATTACATTAATTCGCTTTAATGTAATTTTTTACCGAGAAGATTAGGGTACTCTCCGCCCTTTGATTAGACAAGTCCATAATTGGAGACCTTTTCTCGTACATGACAACAAAATAAATATATTTATAATATACGGTCCATAATTGGATAATTAAGTGATTTATTAGACTATTTTTTATATATTAAAATGTAAGTTACATATATAAATGCTAATAATTATATGAAAATTGAAGTACCACGTTACATCAGGTACAGTAGGTATTTATTTGTCATGTGCAGCTGAAATTGCATTTGCTTCATCATAAATGACTCTTCACTCTGAGTATTGCCTGGCCTAGCTATAATCAAATTGATTTTATGCAACTTATAATATAAAATATAGGGACAAGATATACAAATGCATATAAATTATGATGAAATTAATAATGACATATTCAAAACTATACTGCTGATCACTAATTACTTCATAAAGATAATAAGCGTGTATTTTGCATAGGTTGCGTATTAACTTATTTTATTTATTAGATAATTAAAAAAGGGATATAATAAATAATATGAAAATATTAAGTTTAGGGTGGCATATAATCCTCACATAATTAGGTGTATAGTAGACAATTGCAGCATATATGTTTCTCGTTCATGCATTTTAAGCTCATAATTTCATGATATTACTTTTACCGTCTTAGTAAGTTTATCATAATTTGTTAAATATTATTTAAATAATGTATCATTGAAAAGTTAAAAAAGATTCTACTTTTTTTTTTTCGTTTTTATCTTTAGACATTGTTCTTGGAAATATCAACGATCTTAATAAAGGGTGATTATATCTTAAAAATATAAGGAAAAAAGTTTTTAAAATATATTAAAGTTTGACCGAAATTATTATAGCAATATTGATCCATACATATTTAATAAGTATATTATATATTCATGTGCACTATTATAAATAAGATTGAGACGAGGAAAGTGATGGTACTCCACTATTCAACTCACGAGAAAGAAAGTCCTCAAAACATTATATAGGATATTGCTACGATTTGTACTTCCTTTTTGTTGTTTTATTGTCTCCAATTTGTTGTGATTTTTCCTTCAAACTGACTATATAAAATTGTACACTTCAATATTTTGTCAAAAAGTTCTGCTTAATTATATACCAGTAATTATAATTCATATATGATTTTTAAAATAGTCAATATTAACTACTTGTCCTAAACACAAAAGACAAGAATAATTTATCTTTTTTATTAATGAAAGCAGCTGATTAGAGTGCCAACAATATGCATTATATACTATTAGAGTTAGTAACTAGTCCCCCTCCATCACAACATAATTAGGGCCTAATTATTAGGGATAAGATTTTGACTTAAATAGCCTATTAAACACATATATTCTATTTCCTTATTTTTGCATATATAGAATAATGGTATCGTTTCTAATTGTCGACGTTTTATAATAGTAACAAATTATAAATTTCAAAAAATTGTAATGCCTTAGAAAACAATGTTGGAGTCAGAATTTATTCGAGAGTTTGTACATTCTCAGATATGAATTGATAGTTTTGAATCTATCTTTAGTTGGCTATGTTTGAAATTTCCTATTATTTATTGGTTGGATGTGAAATTTATAATGACATTCTTTTAGAAAATAAATACAAAAAAGGCTTGGAAATGAAGTGTTAAATGAAATTGAAGTTTGAGATCCAAGTGGGCCTGAGAGATCCCAACCAGTGCTGGGCTGGCCATCTGATGTTCAAAGCAAGCCCTCTATTTTCCACTAGGAAATGTCGGTTCTTATCGGTTTATTATTTTGCGGATTCGTTCTTTTAAAAGGAAAATTACATATAGGAAAATTCGATCTTGGTACGGGGTGAGTTTCTTAAAAAACATCTTAAGGTACCCATAAAACGTACTTTTCTAATGAAAAAATTGTCTTGGGGTTGTCTAACGTCAATGTCTGAAACTCGCCCAATTTTTATACAAATCATGTGTGTGACCTTTCTTTATTAACATTATTGATCCTCATTCGACCCCATCCGAATATAATTCAGTCTAATCTGCCCATTTAACACCTCTAACGTTGCCCTTTTTGTGTTCATTGGTAAATGGGTCTCTAAATAATGTGGCCCACTAGTGTAGAACATGCTACAGAAGAGATACGAGCCCAATGCCCACTAAAGGCCCAACTTCAACATTAGCAGATCAGGAGATTTAGCCCAGTATGTACCGATCAGCTTCGTTAGCCCAAGTCTATACTTCGATGAAAAAATTATTTAAATATACAACTTTTACCATATTCTCTAAAATTTCATACCATTTGAAAATATTACAAAAACCTCTACTCTCTTCTATTCTCGAATACATCACTTTACACAATGTATCGGGACGTTGAGTGATGTATTTGAAACTGAGATGCGATGTATTGAGACATTAAGGGATGCATCTGCAATCGGGACACGATGTATTGAGATTAGTTTTGAGAGTATCAATTCACCAATTTAAATTTTTGTAATAAAAACGAGTAAATAGATTGACATTAGTTCTTAGCACTATGAGATTTTGTGTAAAGTTTTTTACTTTTGATTAGTTGGATCATTATTGACATGGTTGTATATCATATGCCGAAGTTAAATTTTAGTTGCAATGTGAAATTATAGCACTAAAATCATGTACGTGTGACATTTTAAATTTTAATACATTGTGCATAAATTTGAAAAGAAGTGTGTATACCTTACCATTTATTTTTATGTTTTTTTTTTTTTGCATTAAAACCACTGATAAACAATTTTTTTTTTCGTGTATTAGAGTTAGATTTTATTGAATTAGAAGTACTAGTACCCATTCTAATTCCTGACCAAATTTATATTCTTCATTTTTCTTCTTTATAGAAGAATTTGATTCACAAGTATTAGTGCTTCTGGGATTTTCCACGATTATGTATAATACTTCCTCCGTCCGGAATTGTTTGTTATGTTGTGTTTTTAGAAAGCCTGGCTAATTTTCAAAGTTAAATTAGATCAAATTAATTTGATATTTAAAACAAAAAAAATTAGATATTCCAAAACTACATGAAAATATTATAAATTGAAATTTTTTGCATATTAATATGATGAAAAAATACATCTTATAATGTTAGTCAAAGTTATTTTTACAATTTAACTCTAAAAATAGAAATCATGACAAATAATGCCGGACAGATGGAATACAAAAATAACAATCAATTTTTTTTAAGTTTTATTATGTAAATAATAATGCCGTCCACAAATTTGTAAACGAACATTTAGTATTAGGACAAAATGAGAATTTCCTTTGTCTTTGGTAGAAAAAGCTTCAAAATTACTATAATTTTTGCTTTATTCTGTGTTGTCATACTTGTTCATGGACCATTTAACTTTGTTCTTTAAGTTTGATGGGCTTTTACTTGAATTTGTAACATTTCAAAATGTTCAAAAAAAATTTAGAAACGAGATAATTTTTAACTTTGCTTGAATCTCAATATGAAATTTCATCTTGTAATTTGAAACTATGAGATGAAACCAACTTCCCATTCAAACTCCAATACATAACCTCACACACAAAAGTTTTGATTTGAAAATCTTTTACACCCTAAAAAGAAGACACTTTGTTGTTGATATAGCTTAGATCAAGGTGACCCACAAATATTCAAATTTCAAAATTTCGAAACGTTATAAAAAGATAAAAATGGAAAGGGTACAGGTTGTATATCAAAGAGACAATAACGCGCATATATCGTAACCCCTTATATTTACTTTCTTTTGAGTAAAAAATTAAAAACCAAGTCCAATTTCAAAGACCCCCTTTTCTTCTCTATCTCTCCCCTTTTTCCTATCTCTCTGTAAAAAAGCAAACACAGTTCCACTTTCAAGTCCAAATCTTGATTGCTTAATCACCAATCTTTTTTCTCTTGTAATAAATATAGATCTGGGGTTTTAGAATTTTATTGTTTTTAGTTTGAGATTTATACTATGGAGAGTTTAATTGGTTTGGTGAATCGGATTCAGAGAGCTTGTACTGCTCTTGGTGATTATGGTGGTGGAGATAATGCGTTTTCTTCTTTATGGGATGCTCTTCCTTCAGTTGCTGTTGTCGGCGGTCAGGTTGGTGATCCATTATCTTTATTCGGTTTCTTGATTATTTCCCCCCCGATGGGTTTTAATGGAACTAGGATTTAACTTGGGGAGCTGGGTAATTAGTAGATCCATGTTAGTGATGGTGGAGATGAGACTTTTGTATATGGGTTTGTGTTGGATTTGATTTTTAACTGTTAATGAGAAAATTTTGATTTTTTCCCCACTGCGAACAGGGTTTGTTGCGGATTTAGATTTTTTTAAGGTAATTGTAAGGGTGGGAGTTTTGGTTATTTTTACCTCTGCTATTGATTGTTGTTTTGAGTAACATTTGTTGCTCAATTTATTGTGTATTCAAAGGAAATGGGCTAACACAGTTTTTGCTGGTTGCTTGTATTAATTTAGAGTTCTGGAAAGTCATCTGTGTTGGAAAGCATAGTAGCCCGAGATTTTCTTCCTCGTGGATCAGGTAAGCTGCTTTGATTAATTTATTTTTATCATACTTTTTTTCTCTGTCATTCCTTAGATCATTCTAACTGTACTAAAGCGGTGGGTTGCTAGAACTTCTATTACATTATACACAACTAGTTTCTCCTTACGTGCACGTGTATGTTGAGTGATGCGATATATGGTTATGTATAATAATATCAATATTATTAAAACTGCGTTATAATTATACAGAAACGATAAAGTGGGCCACTGTTTTGTGGGAATCGCCGCAAAGCTTGTATAATGACGTGTTTTTGAAGGTCCACGATATTTGCCAAATTATTTGTTCTGAATCTTACAAGCTTAACATCAAAATTTTATTAGATCCATGTGATTATTTTTACTTATTTTGATTTTGTGGCCATCACCTTTATAAACACTGCCGTTATAAAATTAACTTGATTTATTGAGAAAAAACTTGTCTCACAATAAACTCATGATTAAATAATCTTCTCCTTACGAAACTCACTTAAATTAGCAGTGTTGAGTCATAGTTTGAAAGGTGCACAGGATCAATAGAGTTAGATCATTAAATGACCTGACTTCATATAGAAGCAAATAGGTATTACTCTTGTTTCTATATAGTTGTCCTGCAATGAACAAACTATCTGCTACGGATATTTTTTTTCATAATATCGAATGATATTTACTAAAATGAAATGGTGAAAATAAAATTAGGAAGAGTAGAGATAATAGTAATGCTCGGACATATATCAATGTGGTGCAAGTTGCAACACCAAAAGTTACTGTTGATAACGAAAAAAGAAGAAGATACCATACCCGAAAAATTGTTGGAACAAATAAAGGTTGGGTGCAATACGAATCCCATACCAATTGGCTGTAACCAATATGTCACAATCGAGATGCTCACAATGGTATCAGTTTGTCTACATATTAGCTAGAAGGCTAGCATTTGTATGTTACCATTACCAAATAACTTAAAAATTAAACCTTACCAAATTGTATGTTAGCTCTATCTTATAGGATTTGTTGATTGAATCAAATTTCTATGGGCAATCAATTTTTGGATTCCAAACCATAATAAACAACTTTCCTTCTTCTTCGCCTCACGACTAATGCTATTAGTAGGCATATCAACTAATATGTTTAATTTTAATTAAACCGATAAGCTGAATAAAAGAAATTATTTGTTTATTGATATCTGTTTCACGGTTTGTGAACATTTTAGTATTTTATTCTATTGGCCTATTGGTCGATTAATGGTGTTATTGAGTTTTCTTAATGGTTTTACCTATAACCCATTAAAATCTATCAAATTCAACCGATAATTGAAATAAAAATTTTGGTTCTTTTTGCGAAGACCATTTTCTCCTTCTTAACTCCCGCAACACCTTTACCCTTTTTTTTTTAATCATTGCGTTTATCTAGTAAACATTTCCAAGAAAAAAAATATCATAATAAATTTATAAAGAAAAGTCACTGCCTCACTTCAAAGAACCAAGATGTAAGGACTGCTAACCAATAACTGATAATCAATCGTAGTGGTTTGGATCAATTTAGCATGTCTACAGTCCGATAACCGATAACATTCATAGCCGAGCTGGACCAACCGATAAACAGTCCTCGTCTTTTAGTAAAGTCAGTCAAAACAACTTAACATGTGATTGCGCCAAACATGATTAAAATCATATTAGATGTAAACAATACTTGATTGAACACCAGCAAGGAAAAATAGATGATTTTTAAATAACCTCTCATTCGATTCTGGGGATCTGTTGGTTTATAGTATAAAAAGTAGTCAACCAAGAAAAAAAAGAGATAAAAGTATTTGCTAGAAGAAGCTAAGTGCAATATGCCTTAAATGTACAATTAGAAACCTCTTTTGTATCATTACCAATTATGAATCTGCAAGATAATGATAATAATCTCATTTGCACTAAGATAAACCAAGTGACCATAAGTTGTGACAACTTGTGCAGGAGTAACATTAGAAACGGTGGCACGTCTTCATAACTTTAAGTTTTTTATAATTTAATTTATTACATAGGGATTAGGAAGGAGAAATGGGGGAGGGATCATAAGGTTGGGAATTGAACCCTCCCAACAAGGTGAAACCATGAAAGTTCAGGTACAAAAACAACGACTACAAGATCCCGGCAGTTTTAAACAAACACCCTTTAAGTAAGGAAGAAGGAGTAAAGATAGAGAAGAGGAGCAGAGAATAAAAGGGTGGGTATCTAAAGATACTGATTGATTTGCCCTTTTTTTTCCTGCTTTTAATATAATATAGATTTTGTGAATTACATTGGCTGAGTGAAATGGTCTGTTGTATCCATTCAGGAATTGTCACAAGGAGACCATTGGTGTTGCAGCTTCATAAGACTGATGACGGACAGCAGGAATATGCAGAGTTTGGTCATTTGCCAAGAAGACGGTTCACAGATTTCGGTATATCAATTGACCTCTGTTCTTTCTTCTTCTTTTGGGGCATTACTTTACCACTTTCTGAATTTTTCTGAACTCTTTACTATTTCATGACAATTAATGAAATATCAAAGTAGCTACAAAACATTTTTTCTTACAAGTGAGGTAAATGTGTAACATGATTACTTGTGCATAGAAGAGTAGTCATATACAGTAACTTAATAGATTGGTAGTTATGGAGACAGATTATTATTAAACTTTAGTTCTACTAGTTTTTTAGTTCACTCTTCTCTCTCTCTCTCTCTCTCTCTCTCTTAGTGTATGTGTGCTTGTGAAGTGACATGTATGTGTGCCCTCAAGCACATGTTATCAATAGTTTTACCTATCAGTACTAAATTGTAGATTCTGATTCAACAATATATGTTTCTTTATTATTTTTTTAACAGGCATGGTTCGCAAGGAGATCGCGGATGAAACTGATCGAATCACAGGGAAAACTAAGCAGATCTCCCCTGTTCCGATCCACTTGAGCATATACTCTCCAAATGGTATGATGTCCATGAGTTCTTTATACGTGCTTAAGGATTCACTTATGGTCCCAAAAAGTAAACTTACTGCAGTATGCTCTTAGTTTTTGTTTCTGAAGTTGGTTATTTCACATACATGTCTGTTTTCTAAATATCATTGAAGATAGGCTTGATGTTGTAGTATTTCATTATAACATTTTGATTTATTGCTGAGAACGTATGGTCTTTTCTCTTGCTCCTTTGTTCTACAGAGCATTTCTTTCTCTCTTTATCATGCTAACTCCATACCATGTGTATTTTCTTGGCAGTGGTCAACTTAACGCTGATTGATTTACCTGGTTTAACAAAAGTGGCTGTTGGTACGCTCCATACGTCCTTTCATTATTTGCATTCTTTTTTAGTCTTATCAAGCCTGTTTTCAATGCAACAATACTCATTACTGCAGAGGGGCAGTCTGAGACTATAGTCGAAGACATTGAGAACATGGTTCGAACGTATGTTGGGAAGGTAACGAGATACTAATTTAACTTTCTGATATGCTCATTTTTCATTCTCTGGTGAAAAGAGTGGAGATATTAAATGATATATGTGATGTAGGTATTACTCCCTTAAAAGAGTTAAAATGCTTGGAGATTTAACTAGTTAGGATTTAGGAGTCCCAAAATTTCCACAATGGCTACATTTACCAAATGACTACAGTCCTCACAAAATTTAACTTGGAAGTTTACCTTGTTCTTGTAGATAAAACCCACAAATTATGTGGGACAATACCGTTGTTTTGATTATATACTAAACATTCCTCAACATCTGGTAATTTAGTCTGAATAGTGCATTTAAAGAAAATAACAGAATGCTACATGTCACTGATTGTGAGAAACTAAATAATGAGTAACTGAAAACTACTTTATAAATACCTCTTGCAGTCAGAATAATTGTTCTGAATGTCAATCACCTAAAGTCTCCTGCTCCCTTGACTGGATCACCGAACAATATTCAGCTAGTGTGGAACATAATGCCAAATAACAACTATTCTTATATTTGGTTGAGTGAATGATGACTATGAGCTGATGAGCACAATATTCCCTTGCTCGGTTTTCTGTTGCTGTCAGTTCAAGAAAATCTACCTGAATTTAACTAGGACAAATCTTTGCTTTCACATTATTTGCTAGTTTTTCCATTTGTCTCCATGCATGGTTGGCTTGCTACCTACATTCATCAGTGTGTAAAATAGGTTGCCTTTCCTTTCACATTGTTTGCTAGTTATCGCGTTCATTTCCCATACATGAGTTGTTCTTGGGTTGTGTCTTCTATTCATCTGATCTTTGTCTTCTCATGCAGCCCAACTGCATCATTCTAGCAGTTTCTCCTGCCAATCAGGATATCGCCACCTCTGACGCAATAAAACTTGCAAGAGAAGTGGATCCAACAGGTATTATCTTTTGATACTTATAGTTTTGGGACTCCAAGTCCAGTAGCTTGAGTACTTGTCAAAGAGTGTCCATATTTTGGGAGAATGTCTAATGTTTGTCATTATCATTGATGAAGTGTCACATTGCAACCCCTGCAGGTGAACGAACTTTTGGAGTGTTGACCAAGCTAGATTTGATGGACAAAGGCACTAATGCTCTAGATGTGAGTTTTATTATTTGTTATAGTACCTGTGAACTTATTTTGGTTAATTTCTACATTACTTGATTCATAAATTGGATAAGCCTATCCAGATCTAACTCTCTGAGTCCTTGGTTCCTGCTGTATGCTACTATTTGGCAGCACAGCTTGTTGTACTAGCAGTTGATTCTTTTTTCTTGAATTTAAGGTTCTTGAAGGAAGAGCTTATCGTTTGCAACATCCCTGGGTTGGTATTGTGAATCGTTCACAAGCTGACATCAATAAAGAGATTGGACATGAATCCTATCAGGGAGATATAGGGGTACGGGAAAGGGAGTAGTGAAGGCAAAGAGGGCAGGTGGGGAAAAAAGGTATAGCAGATGGGTGAAAAAGGGGGGGGCGGAGAAAAGGGGGTAAGTATTGAGAGGAGAAGGGGGGGAGAAGAGGGAGGGGGAAGAGGGGTAGGAGAGGGGGTGAAAGGACGTGAATATTTTGTGCGACCAGTGCCGGATTATGGGCATCTGCTGTACAAATGGTTCGGAGTACCTTGCAAAACTTCTGTCAAAGGTATACTTAATAGTTCTTTTAATGTAAGGAGTTCCTAAATAAGTTGAGCAGAGTTCATATTCAGATTGTTTCCATTTCAGCACTTGGAACAATTTATTAAGGCAAGAATACCAAGTATCACATCACTTATTAATAAAAGCATAGATGAACTTGAATCGGAACTGGACCACCTTGGAAGGCCTATTGCTGTTGATGCAGGCGTAAGCTTCGACTTCTATATCTCTCGTTGCTACTGTTGATATTTTCCTTTATCTTAGTATGTGAACTGGTTTATTTCAGGCTCAACTGTATACTATTTTGGAACTTTGCCGTGCTTTTGATAAGATATTTAAGGAGCATCTAGATGGAGGGTAAGTGGACTGTTTTCTTTTTTTCCTTAGTTTTCCAAATCTAACTTTAATGATCGTTAGCACTTCAAAAAATCCAAAGGAACTTGAAATACAAGGAGGGATTCGGCAAAGGCTGAAGAGAGACCACCAAATGTGACTAGTACCCATAAAACACAGAATTTGAAGAAACTTCACTCATGAGAACTTGTAAAATGAAAAAGATGTACCCATTAAACTCAACGAATTGGCAACACATTCCAGTAGACACGTCACACTTGTCTATCTTGGTCGGGAATATCTTTTATACTGATTTATGACTTCCAGTTTTGGGCTCTGCACCTAGACTATTTCATATTGGCATATATCCTTTTTGTTAATCAGTCGACCTGGTGGTGATCGAATATATGGAGTGTTTGACAACCAACTACCTGCTGCTTTGAGAAAACTCCCTTTTGACCGATATCTCTCTGTGCAAAATGTGAGGAAAGTTGTTTCAGAGGCAGATGGTTACCAGCCTCACTTGATAGCACCTGAGCAAGGTTATAGACGTCTAATTGAAGGGGCCTTGAATTATTTTAGAGGCCCAGCTGAAGCCTCTGTTGATGCTGTAAGTAATTATCCAAAATTTATCAGGGGTCAATCCTCCTATCAACTCTAATTTATGTGAAATATATCAGGTACACTTTGTGCTGAAGGAACTAGTGAGGAAATCTATTGGAGAATGTCAGGTAATGGTGCCGGCACCGTGCTAAACTAAATTTACTTTTAGGACTACATAACCCCGTCTCTCCCCTTTTCTGTTCTTTTCTTAATATATTGGGGACAGAATTAGCGGGGTTTCCCCCAGTTTTGCAATCTACAATAGCTGCAGCTTCTAATGAAGCCTTGGAAAAATTCCGTGATGAAGGTAGAAAGACGGTAGTCAGATTAGTGGACATGGAATCTTCTTACTTGACAGTGGATTTCTTCAGAAAACTACCTCAGGAGATGGAAACCCCCAAGGGGGGAAAGCCAGAAGCTGCTGCTGCTGTAAACCGTTACTAGAGCCACTTTCGTCGGATAGTTCAAATTTAATCACAATATGAATATGGTGGTCCTGATACATGAGGAAAGCCTCCCCAAATCAGTTTTTTTGATGTCAAGTGCAAGGAGCTAAACAATCTTTGTTGAACTACTTCTACACCCAGATTGGGAAGAAAGAGGTACTATCTCAGTGTTCATCCCAAATTAGCAGTTTTTTTTTATAGTACAAGTGCTGACAGTTGTTTATATTTCTCAGGGCAAGGCACTTTCAGAATTGTTAGATGAAGATCCTGCATTGATGGAGAGAAGAATGCAATGTGCCAAGAGGCTTGAACTGTACAAGAAAGCAAGAGATGAGATTGATTCTGTAGCGTGGGTACGATGAGATAAATTGCACTTGAGACCTTTCTTCTACGATACACAAACGAATTCACGACTTGGGTGAATCGATATCGCTGCTTGTTCAAACATTTTAACAGCCTAAATTCTTTGATTGTTGTAGAATTTATTGTCATATTATTTGGTTTTGGATGAATTGTTGCTTTATTATGTATTTGTGAACTGAATTAATATACCACATTCAGTTGCCCTTTTGCTTCAGGCTGCTGCTCCATTATTGTACTTGAATTGTATCCTTTTTACTGCTTATGGACTTGATTAAGAAAACATTACTTCATGATGTAGAAATATGGCGTCTTTAAACAATATACTTGTTGTGAATACCAGAACCATTATGCATGATTGTGAAAGACGCACATCTAGAGGATATACATTTAAGTGCGAAGTGCCCTGAATTGTGGGTGATCAAAGAGATGACACTGAAAAAGGAAATCTGGCGTCTCTTAAACAATATACTTTGTTGTGAATACCAGACCACTTCTGCATGCGTTGTGAAGAAGCCCCCAGTCTAAATTACATTTAATGTGAAGTACCTGAATTGGGTGAATCAAAGAGATAAACACTGAGAAATGAAGGAAATGAAACTGATACAATCTACCCAAGCAAAATAACTGCACAGTAAAATTGTTTCTCAACTTGGATTGAACATAAGATCATTATTTGATCAATCCGAATATCAGATATAGGCTCTATAGGTTGCTCATCATTGTCTATTGAAGGCCCATTGCGCAAAGGTTCTCTCGTGAATTCATCTGCAGAACAGATAGAAAGAAAACATTACGTGCTCAATCCCATGATTATGTAAAAACAACCACTCATATTGTGTTCTCAACAAACAACGCTAAATTTGGGTTTTGCATGCATCAAGAGTCGAGACAGAGATGCTAGGAAAATCCTTTCTACTGTCATTCCCAGAAAGTCTAAGTAACAATTACCATATATCATGCTGAAAGAAGTTGAGGAGGGTAGCCATAGTTGAGACAATGTAAAAGCCTCCAGCGTATTGCCTATTAAGTCCCCCCCCCATTTCCCCAAAAAATCACAATAAGCTGGTGCGCAGCTAATGCCCAGTACCTGATAAAAAGAAGAACAATTTAACAGGATGTTGAATATATCTTGTGACAATTAGTATGTGACCAGCTAAGTTCTGCCAAGAAAATTCTTTTCATCTTGTGCATTCTGCAAATGCTTTAAGTTGCTTTCATGCACTTGTAATTTCTGAAGTGTAGGACCAATATATCAATTTCTGAAATGCAACTAAAGGGTTTATCAATTTAAAATCTGTGGATTCTATTCTCAAGACGTTTGTTCAAAACAACCAAATACCATTATAGATCCAGAAACTGGAATAAACTAAGCCCAACTTAGGCTGGAAACACTAACCAGCTTCTGGCTCTGGTGTCAGACAAACCAGCTAAGTGAATTTGAAACTATGATACTACGAAATTCATAATATCTCCTAATTTAAAAAAAAAGGTCTGTTTATGTAAATATGAGGCACAAGCCGCAGTACCTCTTATTTACCTGCTTGATCGAAAACAATTCCCCAAAAGAGTGGCAACCAATTTCGGTGACAGATATGCCACAGCCCCAGAAAGACTGTCTCATCGAAAATAATAGAAACCAATCAGACTTCCGTATGCATGAAAATAAATGAATGTTGTGACCACTGGAATACCAGTGAAACTAGGTTAAACAAAGCAGCTATACATACAAAATATGAGAGCTCAATACTTAACAACAGACAGCATCTTACAGACAACAAAAATTAGTATTTGCATCTGTTTTCAATATTTGCAGAGTAATATATACAGAGATTTCAACAGCCTTGTCATTTCAACTCCCAAGAAAAATCAATTAGCATACTCTGCCCTATATACGGATACTGGTGATGCCTGGGCACAAGCATTTCCAGGAAGGCCAAGGAGTCTAACCAAAAGATAAGAATAAGTAACTTTCATGCCATGATGAGCATTACCAAGGAAGAAATCCCTCACATTATCTCCCTAACAATTCACTGGTATCCAAAACTATGACAGCAGAGAAACATTGAATTCAAACCATGGGATATTTCTAAGTAACAGACTAAGCTTCTTAAAGATGAGGATGGGTAGACCTGTAGCAACAACAGTAGTAATGGAGCCAACAAATCCGTAAACTTCAGAAGTCTTGGGTCCCTGATCTCCAGAAACACCAAAACCTGAATCTCTGTCGTCTGGGTCTGGAAAGAACACAGTGGCCTTCCTATTCTTGGAAAAACTCAAGATCCTCCTAGGGCTATTAACGGAACGAGGATCTTCCCAACCTTTATCTTCCAGCATCACGATATCGTAAGAGGTTCCGGTTGCCTCTTGATTAAGAATTATACCTGTCCCAACAATTGCCAAAACACCCAAAACAGAGATGTGGGTTTTTTTGTTTAGTGCAGGGAACTGCACTAATAATTAGAGTGAGTTCCTTTTGTCCCCAAAAACCCACCAAGCAACTCAGAATAATTACAATGAGGATCATTAGTTCCCTTGAAATTATGGAATGAATGGAGCTAGTGACCAGGAATTCATCCTTATTTAGGAGCATGTTTCAATTATGATTATTTACGGATTTAAAGGTCTTTAATATTACCGTAACTAAAGAAATTAATCAAGAAAAGGAAAAGAACTTATTAGTCAAATGTGTAACAAGATGTGGTGCTAAACTTTCAATGGAGATGAGCGAGAAAGAAAAAAGAGATATTGAAACAGAGAAGAGAAAGAAGAAAAAAGAAGTTGCTAGCAGTAGGGATATTGCAGAAGAGAAGGAGCCATCTGAAGCGCAAGACCCATACCTGGCTTCACTTCAAAGCTTAGAGCGAGGCTTTTTACAACACTGAGTTTAAAAAGAACTAGGATTGGCAATCATACATATCCAGCACGCCACATGAGACATGGTGATATTTTAATTGCTTTGTTTAAATCAACAATGCTCCAACACAAAACCACTACATATCGGTTCTCATTTGAAATTAAGAGTCTAAATCAATTTTCTGTCTCACAGAGATGAATAAATGGACAAAATATTAAAGATGTGATGCAGCAAAAGCAAATGGGATCTTCTTTTTTCTATCCTCCGAAAAGTTTATTGAGACTTCCTATGACTCAATTTAATCAAACACTTATTCTTTCTTTTAGGCACATTGCAATTGCTATATTGCTTGCCATAAAATCAGAGTTTCTATCTATGAAAGATCAAAATGCGCTACAATATTACTACTTAATCACATTTCCCTCTATTCGCATACTTATTAACTATTAATACAATTGAACTATCGTATAATCAAAAATGTAATAATAATAAACCATCTGGTGTTTCCTTTTTCAATCTCCAAACTGCAGCAAGTCATTCAATTTGGCACTGAAACAAAACCTAAGCTAAGTAGGTGAGTCCAACCGAGATGGACCCATGATTCACCATAATCTCAATCTCAAGTAATCCCAAAAATAAAATGGACGAAACATATACAACATAAAATAGAGTTGCAATCAGATTAGATAAACTCAATGCATATTATAATTTCCAAAGGCAATTAGATAGACATGTATGCATTAAATCCACAGATAAAAACTGCTTACCGAATTACTTGAGCTGCTACGCAATTTGAAGACATCTCAGCTACTGAAATTGAAAAGGATAAGCAAATTATAGAAACTTTTACGAAATCCAAATAAATATCATTTTTATTTGTTTCCCTAGTTAATTTGTCAACACATTAAAATAATTAAATTAGGTGTATAAAATCCAGTGGAAAGGGCCGAATATATACTAAGTTAATTTATCACATTTTAATACTAGTATTTGGGAATAAAAATAAAAAACAATATAGAACGGCCGAGAGTACCTATAAACGTGTTTCGTTTCAATCCCTGCTATCGTTTGCCCAGATATAAAAGTTGAATGCTTTGTCATTCACCGATCTTCTTCATAAATGCACAATGGAACTCAAAAGGTTTATAAGATCTCCATTGCTGGAATTCAACGGTTTCTTCAACAAAATTTCTTATCGCAGATCCTTTTCTTACTTCGATTACACTAGAGTTTGATGATTTTGGGGGGAAATAACGATATCACGATCGGGTAAGGGCAAATTTTGTTTGCCGGAGAAGAAAAACTCAGGTGAGGTGCACGTGGTTTCCTTACCCTAAAAAATATTAACAGTGGTTAAGGTAATTTTCCTTTTTTTTTTCTTCATCAATTAACAGGTAAGGACTGAGTTGTAAACTTGTAATATTAGTACCATCCTACATTTTATTAGTCAATATATACTAATGCATTGTATCATGAGAAGGCTCAGATAAGCTATTGAGTTTTGAAAAAAAAAATTCCTATGTTATTATTAAAAATATAGTTCATTTTTATTTGAAAAGAGACTCATTTTTGAGTTATTTTTTTAAAGGTTAACATAGATAAGCAGTTTTTGGAAATTGATGACATATTTGTATCTTTTCTTTTTTTTTAAAAAATAATAATAATTAATGATGTGATTGAATCATAATTAATCACACATAAAAAAAGTAAAGTTACAAAATCAAAATTATTTTTAATTAACAAATAATAGTACGAATGAGTTTTTTCTCAAATGTGAATGACATACATGGAAATGGCCTAGTTCTTTTTTAAACTCAGTGTTGTAAAAAGCCTCGCTCTAAGCTTTGAAGTGAAGCCAGGTATGGGTCTTGCGCTTCAGATGGCTCCTTCTCTTCTGCTATATCCCTACTGCTAGCGACTTCTTTTTTCTTCTTTCTCTTCTCTGTTTCAATATCTCTTTTTTCTTTCTCGCTCATCTCCATTGAAAGTTTAGCAACACATCTTGTTACACTATTGACTAATAAGTTATTTTCCTTTTCTTGATTAATTTCTTTAGTTACGGTAATATTAAAGACCTTTAAATCCGTAAATAATCATAATTGAAACATACTCTTTAATAAGGATGAATTCCTGGTCACTAGCTCCATTCATTCCATAACTTCAAGGGAACTAATGATCTTCATTGTTATTATTCTGAGTTGCTTGGTGGGTTTTTTTGGGAAATCACTTAATTCTAGTGGCAGTTCCCGTGCACTAACATCTCTGTTTTGGGCGTTTTGGCAATTGTTGGGACAGGTATAATTCTTATTCAGAGTGACACCTTGGACCTTCTTAGATATCGTGATGCTGGAAGATAAAGGTTGGGAAGATCCTCGGTCCTCGTTCCGATTAATAGCCCTAGAGATTTGTTGAGTTTGTGGGCCAAGAATAGAAAGCTCTGCTTGCCACTGTGCAGGAGCAGGATCATGATCATTATACTACTTCCTCTTACACGTGTGGTTGTCCTTTCTGTATGGGTGAGGAATTTTTATATGTCACAATCCTGTTCTTATGATAATAAGAATTAACCTAGCCAGAAAACTCCTAGAACTATATTCAGACCTTTAACCATACGTACCCTATCAGGCCGGCGAATGGGAGTTAGACCCCTTTTATAAACAAAGAACTTCAGGGAGGACAATGGGAGTTAGACCCCTATTTCCGTTCTTTCTTGGTGTTGCTGTTGGTACATGCATCCAGCAAATCTATAAAATCGGTATCTAATTTCACAGTGCAATTGTTGTAGCCCCATATGTTGTAAGACACACCACAACTCCACTATTTTTAGTCTTTAAAATCTCAAAAAAAATTCTGCAGGTTTCTTTAATTATAGTGGAAGTTCTTATTTGCATTTGACAATAGAGAAGTTAGTGATAGCTTAAAGGTCAAGCATCCCTCCAATAATGTCATCCAGGGTAAAAAGCATTTCACTTTTGTTTAGAATCCAGATGCTTAGACGATATATTAATTAGAACTCATTCACAAAGGGAGTGGACACCAATAATCAAGGTAAATAAGAATATTCTTCAGATATATGAAGCACATTTATTTAAATAAAGTAACCACCTTGTTAGCAGACCCTCGCCAACATCCCCATTGATTCTGGTACTTGGTCTTTTACAAAATTGTCTGCAGAAAAACAGACTCAATCAATTACTCAGGATTATGTTGACACTAAAAATAAAGGAGGGGGGACTGAACATCTAAAAGGAAAAGACTTGCACTTTCAGAGATCAGATGCTGGAATCTTCACTTAATATATTCCAGCTTCAGATCAAATAAGAAAAATGAACATGTTCACATTAATAAGCTTCAGAAAATACAACTGCTAGAGTTAAAAAAAGAATCTTCATGTCTCCAGAAAATGTACATTACAAAACTTGAAGCAACACTTTTAATCTAAAGTATAAAACATCAATCTTCATAATAGATGACAATCAAAAGCAAAAAAATCCAGAACCCATGTCTTTACATGCACCCGCCCCGCTTCATCATGAATTTATTCCTTCTCACATACATTCCCAAGTACCAGCCTAAACTATTCCCAAGCCTCGATACTATCCTAAAACAGTAGAAATTTTCCAGCAACTGAAATTAAAAAAGATCAAGTCAAGTTAAACAAAAAACCCACAAGTATTTTTTTTAAAAATCAAATCTTTAAACAATAAATGTGTCGGTGCAAAATTGAGCACGCGCAAACCAGATAAAATTGCATGAGATCTGTTCAACCATAAACAAATTCCTAATCAGATCAAATCAAAACTAGCTCCCAAATACAAAATCAAATCTCAAGAATTCCAAAACAAAGACATAAAATTCGGGTCAGATCGGAGCAAATAAAATGCAGTAAATTGAAGAATGCAATGTATGAAATTCAGGAGATGAATAAAAAAGCGTAGATCGGGAAAAGAGAAATCAAGATCTGAAGCTTACCAAAGGTAGAAGAATGGTGGATTTGTGAAGACACAAAAAGGGAGGTGTTATTTGTAGTTTTGATGATTTGACAAACTTAGTGACCGTCATAAAGGTATCAGGTTTTCTAAATGTGTATTGCAGGTGTCTTTTGGTATTGCAGAAAAACAAACCCAGGACCTAGTAGAGGTACAAGGCTCTATATAATGACCAGTCGACTGTCAGCTGTGAGATGGACAGCAGAAGTAGGTCACCTTCCCGATGGCGTCAGAAAAGTGTACCTTCAGCGCCAAGGGCAAAGAAGTTTATGACAGTGGACTGCCCACATAAAAGGCACGTTCCAAACTTTGTAGTTAGTTTTTTTGCAACTTGATAAAACTTTCCAAGAATCTCTCTGCAAAGGCTACACAAAGCAAAGTCAGAATTATTCCAAGGACATACAGCAAACATCGGAGCTTTCCTCAGTGTTTAGGAATTTATTCATTCTCTTGTTCTTTTAAATTAAATTTAAACCACTCCGTAAATCTAGAAGGAATTGGTGTGTTGTGTTAAGTCTATGTTTGTCCAGGTGGGATAGCTAGTGGGTGATTGTTTTTCGTACTTAGGCTTGGTTGACAATAGAGACTATTGATTAACGGTAAGATTGATAACTCTTTTCTTACGTTGGTGTAATCGTGTTCCGCTTGTTTTGCTTTTAAGTTAGTGGAAAACGATTGAAAATCCCTGTGAGACAGTCGTGTTTTACCCCTAAGCAAGGAGGTGTTTCCACGTAAAATCATTTTGTTGATTTTTAAACTTCATTTACTTTCTGGTACTTTTCTGAAGTAAGTAGGGACCCGGTCCATTACTTACTCAGTAAGTGAGGCATACTTCTATCACAGTGGTTCAATCAAATGCAGAGCAGGCACTACCTTAGTTGGTTAATCCCCAAGGAAGTGATTTTGTTCTATAATGACGCTCCACTTACCTCCGTCGAGAAGGTCAGTCCTACACACACACAGACCTCCTCGTTTCATTCAATGGACATTTCTACAGCTGTGAGAAGTTTGAATGCACGATTATCCTATGGCTGAAGATAGCGAGTTAGGGGAATATACTATTATGAATCCCTTTGTTCCATGATGGAAAAGGATGGAGAAAAGACCATTACTGTTCCAACTCCCAAGCAGAAATATATGTGCTGAACTAGGAAAAAGATTGAAAATGGTTTCAAAAAAGCTAAAACGTCATTCTGGTATGTTGTAGACGGCTTATGAGTACACAGAGTGTCAGCCTGTGAGTCGCTAAGAAATTTTGGGATTGCTTGTTTACATGCAACATGAAGGAACTGAACAAGTCAAAGAAGTCAAATTGACATGCTCACTTCACTATAATTAGACTTCAAAATGAAGGAAGAGAAACGATACAGACATGTTCACCAAGTTTTCTTTCCCTTATACAAATGATCTGTGAATTCGAGGTGAACTATAGCATACCACACAAGTCGGAAAGTGTCTCGAATTCTTCCAAAGTCTTGGAGAGCAAAGTTGAGGCCATTACAAGAAGCCAATGGACTTGAAGGTTGCTGACCAGGCTTGGCCTTGATTTGGTATCTTAAAACACATTAATGAATCGAAACATATTGTCAAAATAGGGAAGACCAAGAAGGACAGTCAATGTGTTAGTATAAATCAGTGAAGATTCAATTGATGATGATGATATGCATATCTCATCAGTAGAGTTTCATTCAAAAGATTGTGAGAAAAACAAAATGTTGATAAAGAATGAACAAATGGGGCTTCGAATGCTTGCTCAAGGTGATACTTGCTAACAAGTGTGGGAAAATCTGCACTTCATCAAGAGTGTCCTTACTCCGAATTAAAACAGGAACATACAAAACACAGGTTGAAAAGGAAACAGAAGGGACCTGGTTAAACCTGGTAACGAGAGACGTAAAGTTGCTGCTGGATATGGTTTGTCAAAGGGCTCTTTCTGCATGTGGGATTCTTTAGTGACTCAGAAGATCCTGATTAGCCAAAAGATGTGTCGAGGTTGCTGTGCAATGATGAGGAACTGTCTTAACATGAAATGTTTGCTCTCATGGCACACACATAAATATGAAGAAGAAGACAATCAGTAACTCCGCTTGACATGAAAAAATTAATTGGATAAATACTCTCTTAAAAAAAATTGAGAAACCTTGGGCAAAGTCATATTAGATTCTGTGATAGCGTTAATGCATCTGAAAAATAGATACCATATTGCTGGACTTTTTTTTTGAAGTTTTAAAAACTGAAAACAAAGGTCAATGTTGAAGACACAATGTCAAATGGTGTCTCTATAGTTAAATAACTCTGAACTTAAGACCAGTTGTGTCGATTCCTGACGAAGCTGAAAAGCTGAATGGCAAGCAATAGTCGGCAAGCTGAATTCAAGAAAATTGAAAAACTCTGAGAAAAATCTTAGTTTGTCACTTAGAAGAGTAACAAATTAGAACAGGATATTGTGAAACTTAGAAAGAGCTTGAAAATTCTCTTAAGTGGACCAAATCCTCAAATTTTTATCAAATGTGACAAATCAGAGTAATTTCAATAAGAAAGACTAGGAAGTCTGAGACATAGCCTTCCTTATAAACCCACCCTCACATACGTCTGTGTTTGTGTCTGCAATTTGTTGTTCTTCATTTTGGTAAGAACGACATTTGAAGAATGAGTGTGTTAGCTGTAGAAAATCGTGGTGAGAAAGAATAACTCTAATTCTGCTGAAAAGACAAAATGTTACCAAAGAGAGACCTGGGCCTACAGAGCCTGTCCTCAACTCACAGATTTTGCAAAGAAAAAATCTATTCCTGCTCACTATGTATTTTGGTTAGACGCTTCAAAGTCTACCATATTGGCCAAGGTACAATCTGATCACCTCCTTTTCTCCTACTGGGGAACTCGAGCTGAATGTTCCCAAGCTTAACAATGATTTTTGGTGCATGTGATTGAGAGGAGCAGCAGTCACTGTTGGTATATGGAATGCTGCTCTAAACATATGACTGTGATTGTAAGAACTTTTCCTCTCACTCACGACCCTCCAAGAGGAGGTGTCTCGTTTGGTGATGGGCAAGAAGTGGATACTTTTGGAGTTGCAAAGTAGAAGATCTCTTGAATATTCTATTGACAATGTTAATCATGTGATGGGTTGAAGTACAAACACAAGCCTGCTAAGTGTTGTCACAAATCTGGACAACGGAAATGAGGTCAAAGTTTACTTCTGATAATGCACTTGTGGTGAGTTTAAAACTACAAACAAGGTATTCTCACTCACACCATGAAGTAAAAATATGTATGTGGCAAACTTGGAAATCTCTCTGGAGATGACTTAACATGTCTAGTGCTCAAAATAAATGCTGACTCGCACTCGTATGCTGGGGACATGTGAGTCTCTTTATTAAATAAGTTTATTTTCAAAGGACCTGTCCGAGGGTTTGCCCAAAGGAATTTCCTGATAATACATGTGTGAACCTTGTGTTAAATCCACATCAATTCAAGCCCGAAGAATCATTAACCTCATCAATAACCTTAGAGCTGCTTCATATGGACTTTTGACCCTTTGAAGGTGTCAAAGGCAGAAATGGCAAGAAGTACATTATTGGTGTTGTAACGATGACTATTCAGATACACCTACGAGTTTTTTAGTCACCGGCAGATACAAGCTGAGGAGATGGTGATATTCTTCAAAATATCAACCCCAAATAACTCAAGTTGTTTTCAAAGCATTAGATCTGATCATGCGGACAGAGTTTTGAAAACTCACCTGGAATAGATTCTGTTGGAAATGTACAAAGCCACAACTCTCTGCTTTCCCCAAAGA
>JAKWJA010001404.1:0-86130 GCA_027704765.1 Solanum habrochaites | reverse complement strand
ACCCAAATCATAATCATGTCGTGAACAATAGGTTCTTTTGCAAGTGACGGTCACTAGTTTGCGCGATATCGAAAACGTTGGGGTACCTTCTGAAGAGAAAAACTTCGAGGTGTCTGTGGCATTGGTGAGAATTTGTTTGCATGATGTGATCCGCATGAGTTAGCTTGTCAAGCCTAAGAGCGTAAGCCTGCACTAAATAAAAGAATCGGGATTGATAGGCATGTGATTGCTAGAGCTTAAAAGAGTACACTTTTGTATAAATGTTGTTTTGAGTCATAGTGCGTCAATAGAGGACAACCAACAAATTTAAGTTGAGGGTGTTGATGTATCATGGTTTAACGGTATTTTAATGCATTTTACTTAAGGGTTAAGTGTGTCTAGAGCCTTTTTGTAGTAGTTTTAGTAAGTTTTGTGTTTTGTTTTGCAAGAAAGATGTCTAGGTGTAAAGTACAAAAGGCAGCTGAGAAAGTCCAGAAGATGACCTACGAAGGCCATCGATGGTCCGTCATCTAATTGATGGACCGTAGTTGGTGACCATCGATGAGTAGTTCAGGCTTTGGGAGAAGTTAGGGAAATCAGACCAAGTGTGAAACCACAAGAGCAAACGATGGTCCATCGATGGATGGTGAACCATCGATTGGTTTAGAGAAGGTTCCAGTACCTGACTTTATCAAGATTCTAAGTATGGAGCTACGGAGGAACATCGATGGACCGTAGATGGATCCACGGACCGTACTGCTGGTCCGTCGTTTGATTTAAAGAAGATTCTATCTGGTGGTGAAATATATTTCTAAGTCCTGACTAACAGAGGCAGTCAATGGACCGTCGATTGATCGATGGTCTGTCAATGGGGTCGTCGATTAAAGTCGCGTACCTAGACAAAACTTTCCTTATTTCAATTCCTTTTTCTTTAGGACTACGTTTTCTATATATAGGGTATTTAAACCTCGTTTTTGGGGTTATCTACTTTGGTTATTATTCTATTTTGTGTTAAGAGATTGGTTTTTGCAAACTTTGGGCGATTGATCAATTTCTGTATTTGGTTTGATAAATTTTCTTGCAATTTCAAGTTGAATTTCTATTTTTTTTCTAATTGTGAGTAAAGTTCATATTTCTTTATTCAATATTATTGGAATATGATCTTGCCTTATATGGGTAAAACTAAAATTCAAATTAGGGTTGTGGTGAACCATGGGTCAATTAACAAAATAATACTCGTAATAAAGCAATTCTTGAAATAGTGTTTCTGCATGAATGATACATTCTTTCACTTAGACGTTCTTTTACCGAGTAAACGCGTTTAGAAACTCCCTTGTGCTACTTGCCATACCACGGAACGGTAGTAATAGAAAAGGAATTCTAAAATAGATTTAGTGTGATATATCTAATAGGATAGTGTCGATGGTGCGAAGTAATAAACTAAAGCAATATATTGATTTTATGATGTCTAAATGCGGTAAAACCCGGAGGAAGGGTTAGTTAAATTCTACACACGTCGCCGGACCAAGGTGGGGGTGAAATTACTTCATGTCGCTATTCCAAGGATTTAGCGATACTGCTAACTTATAACTTTGCAGTAAACATAGGAAAGAATTGCTATTGCAGGAATATGATGTTATGAATTGAGTGGAAAGATATATACCCTAAGTTATTCTCACTACTTGATTATAAATAAAAATATTTGTTAGTTACTTTGTGACTTTATACTTATTAAGGAACTTGTTTTACAATAATCCCCCCTTTATTTACTTGCTTTCAAAAAGACATAGTCTAAATGGACATAATTGTGAATTAAAGCTAAATCTAAACCAGTTTCCTTGTGGTATCGATCCCAACCTACTAGTTGGGATCTGTACTTGATAACAACCGCTTATACTTCCTTTGTGAGGCGTAATTAAAGCGTATCAACCTTGCGTATTGATGGCTGTCCAATATTCTTGATTTAGCTTGTTGTCAAGATCATGTATCGATTATGGGTGGTTGAATTTGGGGATTTGAATCAAATTCTGTTGTTCTTAAGAAGTAATCTACAATTAATAAATCTAGCATTTTGATAGTGTTGTTGAATGGTTTGTATGGTTGTACATATCTCTAAAGGAGTATTTGATGTCTAAAGATTGAAATTTCAGTAACTTAAGCTTATGAAAATATATATTGTGAGGTGGAGATGTCGATATAAACTATGATTGTTTGGGTATTATAAGTGTGTGTTGGTGGGTTTAGGTTCACCTTTAATTGAGGCAAGTTTTGATTTTGGATTTTTATCATATTTATGTGAGAAAGGATTAGTCCTAATGATTGTGGAATGTCCTTGATAACATGATGGAGACATGTGTATGATCAACTTTGGTGGTTTTTGAGATTCGTTTTGTTGATTTGTTAAGTTGCATAGAAAAACATTTATCACTCGAGTGTAGAGATGACTTCATTGATGCATGGAAATAGAGTATGTGTAGGTATAAACTTTCTTAGTAGGATAGGTGAAACCCTTAGGGGGTAATAAGATTCGGTAACAAGGGCATGCCAGACAAGTATCCCAAGTAATTTGACATTCAAATACTATTCTACCTTTATTTTAACCAAGTCTTTACGAGTGAGAATCGGAGACGAGTAGTGATGGGTAAATTTATATCTATTGTAATAACCTGATTCAGTCTTCTGGAAAAGTAAATGACGCAAGAAAGAATTGGGGGCAAGAAGTTTTCGGGTTTAGTAAACTTGGAATTCCAACCATAGTCCAGATTTGGATAATATCGTTTATTACTTCAGGGTAGGGAAATATAGGAATTATGACAGATCTAATGGAATTACTGACATGAGTAGTGTATAGTAAGACATACGGAACCCGTACCACTTTGAAGAATCACTTTTGCAGATAAGTGTTGTTGAATGGTTGTAGGGTTTGGAATATATCTAAAGAGTATTTGATGTCTAAGATTGAAAATTTATATAACTTAAGCTTAGAAAATATATGTTTTGACGGGGAGATGTTGATATAACTATGATTGTTTGGGGTGTTACGGAGTGTGTGTGGTGGGGTTAGGTCACCTTTAATTGAGGGCAAGTTTGGATTTTGGTTTTATCATATTATGTGAGATAAGGATTAATCCTGATGATTGTGTATGTCCCTTATAACATGATGAAGACATGTGTACGATCAACTTTGGTGGTTTTTGAGATTCGTTTTGTTGATTTGTTAAGTTGCATAGAAAAACATTTATCACTCGAGTGTTGAGATGACTTCATTGATGATGGTAGGGCGGATTGTAGTTAGGTTATAAAATAATGCTTTAGTTGGGAGAGGTGAAACCCTTAGGGGGTAATAAGATTCGGTAACAAGGGCATGCCAGACAAGTATCCCAAGTAATTTGACATTTCAAATACTACTCTACCATTATTTTACCCAAGTCTTTTCGAGTTGATTAATCGGAGACGAGTGATGGGTAAATTTATATCTATTGTAATAACCTAATTCAGTTTTCTGGAAAAGTAAATGAAGAAAGAATTCGGGCCAAAAAGCTTTTTGGTAGTAACTTGGAATTTCCCAACCTAGTCCAAATTCGAATAATATCATTGACTTAAGGTGTAGGGAAATCTAGTAATTAATGAGAGATCTAATTGTGAATTTTATTACATGAGTGTATATCTAGACAATAAGGAACCCGTACCACTTTGCAGAATCGAATTAGGGAGAGTAGAACTCCCTGAAATGATCTTTTCGTGAATGGGTACATTTTGTCTCCCTCGAGGTCTTTAGAGCAGGATTGTAGGCACTGGAGCGGTGCCGCTGGAGCAGGATGAGTTCGCTGTAGCCGGCTAGACTCGACTTGAAGTCAATAATAAACCCCTAAACGACCATATTTTGTACTTTTTGACTTTTAGGGCTAAGGAGGCGACCCCAAATGAGTTCTTGACAGTGAAATTCACCATGCTTGAGTCTAATGGTAAGGTTTTAACACCCCAAATCCTTTTTTTGATCGGTAGAACCTATTTTCTTGGGTTATTATCATTGTGTATGGGTTTTGATTTAAGAATTATGGTGGAAAAAGCTCTAATTTGGTATTAGGACCTTGAGTTGGTCTAGCGTTATTGGGTTTGTTATAATCAAAATAATTAGACCTATGTTTGTTGATCCTTGCGTATATCAATTATTGTAGACCTAGAACAAGCGGGAAGAATACGAAAAAGGAAAGAGTCAAGGTCTTAGGAGGTCAGCTTGGATCGAGGTAGGTGATGTAAGACCCCGAAAAGCAAACTTAGGTTGAACTAGATCCTAAACATGATGGTATTGATGATATTAAGTCCTAAATAGGTTTTTCTAATATATGGTATCGAGGCAGTTAGATTAAAGTATTAGGTGGATTGGAAGTCAAACGTTCAAGGGACGACAAGGTTCTACGAATAAGTCACCTAGAGTCATCATATGTGGTTTGGTTGTATGTACTATTTTGTGCATCAATGACGTTTATAAGGTCTATAAATGGAGTAAATCGCATGTATAGGCTGGAGTGTGTCGAGTTTCATGGAGTTTGGGGGTAAACATCCAGAACGTTGTTGATGCTTCGAAAAGATGTGACTTGAAATGACCTTGTGTGTCTAGGTGTTTCATCGAGTTTTACGTGTGTGAGTTGGATATAAATTTATGTGGAGGTGTTGGTAATATAATAGATGATCGTATTTGAGTTGGAAACCTATGGGAATTATCCCAAGGACAACAAGCCCTGAGGAAAGGGACCCAAACTCAAATCTCAGAGAATGTCCCCAAACGACGAGGCATCGACGGGCTGTGGGACAATCGACGCCCCGTCGATGGCTGGAGTCGAGTCAAAGACTTTAGTCTTAGGAGTTAAGGGAGGACCTTTACAAGTCTCGGACCCAACCAATGATTGAAAGGACGGTCAATTTGTGGACCAAACGTCCGTAGATGTTCCACCATCGTGGTCATGCCTTGGGTGCAGTTTCACTGCCAAGCTAAAATTCGCCCCACTTCAAAAAATAGATTTGGCGGGTATAAGGGGGGGATAATTGGTATTTTAAATGTGTCAAACACATTGAAGACTTCATTCTTCAAAATCAAATTCCCCCAAAAATCCCTTACGAAATCCTCAAAATCCCCGTTAAATTCAAAGTCAAGGAATGATTGGAGGAGAAGTTTTGAGTGGAAATTCTTCATCAACAGTGAAAATTATCATCATTTAGGATGTATAGTGACCTTAAAACTCTCTTCATCAAAGGAGCCACACTGTCTAAGATGTTTCAAAGTTTCTAAAGTTGAATTACCCAATTTCATGATTCTACATGGGGTTGATTGCATTAAGATTTCTAAACATTGAAACAATGATTTAATTGATATGGTATTGGTGATTTTAATCTAAACCTGTGAAACCCCTGAATGGATGGATGAACCTCAGATTTGATCCTAAGTATTGGGTTACGTGATATTAACCTAATGTGTGTTGCATTCTAGTGTAGATTTCTAGTTTGCGTTCTAATTGATGTAAAGAATTGTGCTCAATTGCCTATTAAGGTTATTTTAGATTTTTTAATCTCTATTGAATTGACCTACTTTCATTGATTATCATAGTTTCTACATTGAATTATTGCTCATGGCCATTGGTTAGGGCCTTATGCTATTGAACTGGATGAATTAACATCAAGTCGAGATGTTGAGGGGGTAAGATTCCCTATTTATCTTATTTTATGTTATTTATAATTCAATTATGTTTTGATTGGTATGGTCCACCATTATGGTGGCGGGTGTTATGTGAATTACGTGCCGTGTCCGGCATTATTTATGCAATGTATGATGATCACTGGCCTTGTCGCACTACTTGAAGTTCATGTGGTTTTTGTGTACTGATTATGTAAAGTACGAATCATATCGATCTACTTGTCTAAGATATGTGAAAGTTAAATGTGAGCTATTGTGTTAGTAGGTGTATTCCTGTTAGACTATGCTATGAGCTTATATGTGTAGTCTTAGATGTGATACATGATTGTTCATACTTGACTATTATGAGTTATGATGTTATCTGCTGATTAATGATATATGCTGTTATAGGATGGCATTAATAAGATCAGGTCATTCCAAAGTGTTAAAGCATGATATGGGACTATATGTGATAAAGTAAAAACTTTTAGTGTCTTGTTTGGTAGGAGTGTGTCCTTCTTGTATATGAATGAATGTTACGAGATTATGAGAATCTCACTAGGTAGTCTTAGTGAATCCTTGTCATGGACGAATGACAGAGAGTGTGAGACTTAGAGGGAGTTAAGAAGGTCATGTTGTACGTGGTAAAGGGCTATATGTATGAAGTTTGAAAGTCGAGAGCCATAATGATTCCGTAGTAAAAAAATGGTTTGTGTACTTAAGTTAATTAGAGGAATGGAAATTCATATTTAGTCCTAGGAAGTTCATAATAAGCTATCTTAGTCGCCATATCGGAGGTAGCCCTAGTGGACCCCCTTGGTAGTGTGAATGTGATTGGGTTATGCACTAGTGAAGGAACCCTTTCAGTGATCTTAATGTCAATTTCTCTATGAGAACAAGTCTAGCACCCGAGGATAGTAATGGGGAAGTAAGATACCCTCTTGAGAATGAGAACTAGAGTACAATGTGCCCTACTTGAGAATGAGCTAAGAGTATAAAGCCTTAATACTCCTTAACAATGTGCATACATGGAGATTTGTGTCCTAGTCTTACCCTTGGCAAGTGAACACCATCATCAGGAGTAGGTTAAGAACTCCAGATTGAATGTCTTAGCTATCATGGTATGTCGGTTTTGCTATTTTTCATCACGTGGGAAATTACTAGTACTAGAGAAGTTCTACGAAGTTTAGGTGGTGGTATGAGACGCTATCTAGACATTTTACAATGGATTTGGAAGGGTATTAAAATAAGAGTCCCTAGGATTTTCACAAAACCATTACTTGAATGTCCTTTATGTGATGTATGAGTCTTATGAACTAATGAACTAATGACTTATGTTATGGAGTATGTATAAGAAATAAGTACATAATATAGCGTATGTAGTGTATCTAGTAAGCGGTGAAGGGGCATAGAGAATGATCACTTGTATCTTCCTAGATGAGTCTTAAGAATGACTCTACATTAGGGAAAATGTTGATTAGTGGACATGATTGGAATGATACGAACTTAGGAAGTCATAAGGATTATAATAGTTAGCTTGAAAAGCGTTCAATCATGGAAGTGATCGTCTTTATATACTTAAGTAAGTCTTTTGATAGCCTTTGATGTGGAAATGTCATAGTGTCTCTATTGTGGCTTATGTTTGATGTCGTGAGTGTGTATGTGACTCAGTATAAGTAATCTTAAGGGTCGTTTAGGACACTAGAGAGGCTGTAGGGTTGATATCTCTTTGTGTGCAATTAAGTTTAATCTTAGGATAGCTTTAAGTTAAGAAGATTACATTACTAAAGGGTGTCTTAAGGGAAGAGGGAAGAATAAGTAATCTTCACTGTACAGTGAAATATTCATTGGAACGTGAATGAGTTCACTTTAAGGTGATCTCTAAAAATGATTTTTTGGTTAAATGTTATCTTATGTGTTTTCAAGTTGTTTTAAATTGTTTGTTCTTATGATTTTATACATATTATTTTAATGAAGTTGATATTTCATAACAAGTCTGTTTTCATGATTTGTATGCATAATGCCATACTGATTAAATGTGGTTGTACTAATCATATTCTTATCTCTCTATATAGTCTCTGGTAGGTGAAGAGCTTCGAGAAGTGATAGTTGGACTTGAAGCTCGTTTAGGAGGAGAAGTTAAAGTAGTCCTCACTTGACCCCGAGGACATATATGTCTTTTTTTGTTTTATTCAAAGTATTGTCATAGACTAAGTATTTCTATATTCTGGGCCGTTTTTGGGTCCCAAGTATCTTGTGTCTTAAGATGATGAATTGGGAATTAGTATTTTCTATTACTTTATATGAAATAGATTTGAAGAATATACTTTGTTTGTGAATTTAATTCCGCACTACTTTTCACTATGTTATGCGAATGAATGATATGAAGGGCTTGTATAGCCTCCGGAAAGCAGTACGCGGTTACATTGAGAGAGATTGTACCCAACTCTAGGGTGTGTGGTCTTGGGATCGACAGGTGATGATTGTGATTTATGGTGTATTGATATAAGTTTTATTGCTATTATAAGCACGGTATCATGAAATAATGCATTATTGATAACACACTATGTAAGTGAGTATGAAAGAATAATTGTAAGCCCTAATTCACCTCTTCTTGTATGATATTAATGATGTACTTGTGTACATGATTATGGTATGTTGATGGGATTGGATTGCCACATTCCGACACGCTAACATGGATCGCATTGCCACATTCTAGCATAAATATTGGATCGAGGTGCCATGTTCTGTAACAACTATGGAATCGGATTGCCACGTTCTGGGAAACTAACTGGGATCGGGTACCACGCCAGTGCACTTACAATTTGAATTTGAGTTCCATGAGAGGACCATAACATTGGGTTCCGTGAGAGGGACCTACTAATAGTGTAATTGTATTTATGGTTTAGAACTAGGATTATGACTTCTCAACGAGTTTTATTAGTTTGAACGAGGGGGGGGAGTGGGGAATCCATAGCATTTCCAAACTGACTTTAAGCAGTTGTTGTGGTGTGGTTATCTTATGATTATGAACCTTGTATTAATCAATGTTGGATATTCGGGATGGCTACTTGGTTCTATATTATGCTTGACTTATATATTTCACTTAGTGGGATAGCAGCGTGATCCTACTGAGGATATGGGGTGCGTGCTGTTCTGACTTGCTCTTATTTTTGTTGAGTAAATGGTATCTTTGGTTAGCTATTGACAAAACATCGTTGTAAAAGATCAGTGATTATTTTGATTGAAGGGTGAGCTAGTTATTCGGGCTTTACTTGAGTTTCTCTTTTGTTAATTCCACTCTTTTTGGACTCAGGACATTGTAAGGTGTGTTTAGTTTTAGAGGTGGTACGCTGTTTGTTTCGATTATCGTTCGTAGAGTTTCGTACAAGACTTTACAGATCATTGGGTTGTTATTACTTTACAAGTCTTACATAGTTTTGTGAAAAATAGTTGTTATAAATATTTCTCTCTATTATATCGTGTTTCGTTAATTTCCGCATGTCTAATACCCCTTTGGGGGTATGAGGGTTCTCGACATAGGTGTTGGGTAGAGTGGTGCCGGAATGGCCTGGGGGGTGGGTGTGAGTATTGAGCTGCAAAAATTTAAGGGAGAATCAGTATATGAAGAATTACTTTGCGTTTGGGTATGAGGTTGTAATATTTTAGTTTTGATGACCCTTTTAATTAGTTTTTCCTATTATTTTTCTTAAATGGACTTCAAAAATTTTAGGCCAACCGATTAAACAATCCGCTAGACGTTATTGAGGATGGCCTCTCTCTAGTATTAACATTAAGCTTGTAACAATATCATCATCATCACTCTTTTTTTTTACAAAGGAAAATAATTGAATTTCACTAATTTCCTATTTTCATCCCCCAACATAATGAATTAAAATGAAGCTATAGAGAAAGCAATGCTAAATAAGTATATGACCAAATGCACACAAAAAAACCTTAGAAAGTTATAAATTGAATTTTGCATCCCATTTACAATTTATGTGTATGTAGTTATTTTTATAAGTTGAATAAGAATAATTGATATTCATCTATTTCTATTAAGGATAAGGAGAACTTGCTATTATCTTTAATTTGATTTTTTCACACTTAGACAAGAATCAAATCAAATTGATTTGAAAATACAAATGAATATATCAATCAAATCCAACGTTCTTTTAGTGATTTTCTTTCAATTGAATTACATAAGTTTATCATAGTCACATGAAATATAAATTCATTAGTTCAGTGAATAAAAGACCTCTACAAGTTAAAACTAAATATACTATTTACAGCAACTTTGTTAAGTTTAAATATTGTCAATACAATGATTTTTAACTCGCCCCAACCAAACAACAGAAAACATAATTTAGAAAAATATTTTGCAAGTTTTTTTTGCGATACCAACAAAGATAAAGGCTTATACTTCACTCAATTTGTACTTATTCGTTGTTTCCAACTTTCAACGACAGCGATCGAACAGATGTATGAAGTAAGTTCTTAGTAATAGCAGCAAACTGGAGTGTAGACCATTTCCTAAACTCAGTCTCTTGCTTAACCCTTAAAACTCACTATTGAGTTGTAATCGAAATAGATTAAGAGAAAGGTTTAGTTTTCGTTTGTAGGGAGACATATAATTTTTGAGGAAAGCATAAATGTGTAAATTTTAAATTGTTAATATCCCAAACGATAATTTTCAAGTACGATTTGAACTTCTAATTTACATGAACTAGCATAAGAGTTGAACTAGTCGTGATATAATTTTATTACTTGTATAACAAGTTTTCATACACATGTTCAAAAATGAAAGATCTGGTTCATTTGATAAGCATCTCTGATTCTAACCTGTTTTTTCATGAGATAATTGATCTTTTTTTCGTAAACAAAGAACTCTATTCTAATTTTATTTATCTTTTTTTTCTCCCTTTTCTATTTTTACATTTTCTCTTTGCCTCAATCATCATATTCCTTCTGTTTTTTGAGGTATAATCTATTTTCTTTTCTTGTGCAATGTAATTATAGTGTCACTGTATATGGTCATGGAATATAAATTTCTTACACTTCATTCTATAGACTTATAAAGAATCATTGTAATATTTTATCCAGTTTATCAATTTATGATAAAAACATTGAGTCCAACTTGTATGAGTCATTGTAATTGGTGAATCTACTTCTTATCATTATTACTGCCAAATTTTGTCACAAAGAATAATATTTTCTTATCTTTTTTTACAATCATTCAGTTGAAAATGAGATTCATAATTCTCTTTATTAAAAATAGACTCAAAACATAAACTTAAACAAAAAAATAAATGTTGCAATCAACATAAGAAGAAAACCAAAAGAACAACAAATTGAAGTTCCATAAAACCTAAATCCTAAGTTCTAAGTTAAGCTTTGATCATCAATAGGGGGCTCCCGATTGATGAACTAATTTACTTAACAGGTCTAGAAGCCAATGCGGGATTTTGATTTCGCTGGATCACATGTGAAATCTGTTTATTAAAAGGGTGATCAAACAAGTCTAACACTTGAAGAAGAAGAAGAGTGATAGGTGCAGAAACACAAGGCACCTACAACACCATAGCCTACCTCGATTGGTCAAAAATTACTCGTGGACAGTTAAATAGTGTGTGATGCTCTTATATAATCATATTCTTTTAACATTAATGGTAATGCGTCCTTGGCCAGGTAACAATATTAAGGTAGATTTGTGTTTGCCCAACTAAGAGTAAAAGGCGAGGAGGTAAGAAATGGGACACCACAAACTTAAGTATGGGCGTGATGTCTTCCTGTCAAGTGACTTGGCTTGTGATAGCTCAGTGCCAGTGAGCCCTTTGCTAGAAATTAAAACAACAGAACAGGTTCTGCATCTATAACATCAAATACTAGCAAGACTATATATGATGCATCATATTCTTCTTTTCTTCCACAGTAAAGTATTATTTTATTTTTTCAGGGAATAAGACACAGTATCCTCAGGACTATGCACGGAATCCTAAAGAACAATTAAACTAAACAAGTTCCCATACACACCTCTAAATTATTTTATTGGACACATTTTGTCTTCCGTGAAACACTTTGTGATCCACGCAATTGAGGCATGTAGGAGATATTTGGATGACACGTATCAAAAAGGTGCACAAAATTATAAAAAAAAGGATTGGGTTGGGTTGGGGGTGGGGTAATAGGACCTTTGTTAATTAAGGTGTGTCTTTGAAATTTTGATCATAGTCTAGAGGGTACTTGTACATTTTTCCTTTACTAAAAGAAAAGTCTTCTTTACATCAAGCTAGTAATAATATCGTCATCTCTTTTTTTTTTTTTTACCATAGAAAAATAACATTCAATTTCACTAACTTCGTATACTTATAAAGATCCCCTAAGAGCACGAATTCTGAAGAAATTGTAGCTTTAGAACAATCAAGTCAGATCGGCCATGATCAAAATTTCATCAAAAATAAATAAAGGTATAGGTTAAAAATCCATTTGTGATTGTGAGTAAGTATGATTTTTAAGTTGAACTAAGAAAATTGTTATTCATCTGGAATTATGTCATCTAATTCAGGAGTATTTCTAACCATTTTTTATTGATTTGATAACGTATTGATTACTAGGATTACAAGAACTTATGCTTTTAATATGACCTCTTATTGGATTATAGATAAATAACAACCACTTTAGAAAAATTGTTTGAATTTTTTCTTAAGAAACACGATTGGAGTTGAACAAGTGTTCTATCATTTTACGTTTATAGAAGTCCTAAAATTTGCTATTAGGAAAGGTGGGTATCGGTTTAGTCCCTTTATCAAAAATTGTTTTAAGTTATCGAGAAATTATAGAGAAATAATAGCTCATGATTTATTTTATATTATATCAACGGCTGATCAAGATAAATACTTTATAAATTATGTGAAACTATATGCAGGTAAAGATGAAGTTGTGTTTAATTATATTTTTTGTAAAGGAGACACCACACCAAAAATAATTTTTAGCAGTAATTAACTTCTAACCACAATAGCTTAATAACCACTTAATATGTTTGTTGAATGCCCCTTTAATAAGCGCATTTTATTAAAGTATAACATGGTTAAAGTAGCGGTGGGGTAGGGTGGACTACTTAGAAAATTACCTATGAAGTTAATAAAATTGTGAATTGTTAACATTATTCTTTTAGATAATGATTTTATTTTAACTTGTATTGATGTAATAACTATCTGTTTCAACAATACATTATTTATTTTGGGTAGGATTTGTAAAATAAAATAGGCCAAAATCTCATTATGATATCTTGGTGATCCATTCACCTTGCTGATGGTGGCTGCATTTTTCATAATGGGACTTTGCTTTGGACTATTAAAAAGACGAGGTGGAATAAAAGGATATATCCATTCGAAATAAAGGATTATGACTTACAAAAAAATTGTAACAATGTTTGAACAAATAAGGTAAAAAGTTAAATGCGTTTATTATAATCTAAGGGAAATTTTGATTTTTTCTTAAAAAATAACTCAATTTTGATATGTTTTGAATTTTGAATCCCACATGCAATATTTTCCTACTTCCTTTAATCAATACTTCCAATAAGATGGTAGCAATGTTAAGACATATAAATTTAAAAGGTTAAATGTATCTATTATAATCAAAGGGTAATTTTGAATATTTCTTTTAAAAAGCTACTCAACTTTGACATGTTTTATATTTTGAAACTCCTAATGCGACGTTTTCTCACTTCCTTTTCTTTTTTATTACTACTTATTAGACTCATAAATTAAAATGTTAGAATCTCATATTAAATTTGTTATTTGATTCACATTTATGATTACTATTTTTCTTTTTTCTTTTGAAAGGAAAGTTGTCAATAAGGGCTAGCTCATATTAACTTTGTAATTTGACGCGCTAGGCCAACTGACCCATTTTTTTGTGGGCCAGAAAACAACTAGCCCATCCATCAGTATGTAGCTTGCTGACTATGGCGAGTCATCCCACTTTTTTTAAAAAGTATATTCTTATAATTTTTTAAAAATTAATGATGTACTTCTAAAAATTATATTGTAAATATGAATAGAACTTCTATTATGTAGACTAAGGGTGGTTCAAATATTCCCCTTGGGAACATTCGTCCTAGAATGAGATTACTCTAAGTAGACCGAGGGTTGTAACATTTGACACCCAACTCAAACACTCAATATGAAAAGTAACACAACATTTCAGCTAAAATCAATGCCACGAAAAGGATTAATACCTTAATTTTTCTCTAGACTCAAAGAGACGTGGGTATCTCTTCTTCATGTACAAACTAATTCCTCCATAAGACATTGGCCGATACTATCTCCTTGATTGTCAACTTGCAAATCTGGCGATCTAGAATCTGAATAGAAATCTCCTCATAAGATGGTTGTTCTTAATACCAATATTTCAGTTTATTATAACACTGTGACGAATCAAGCATCCACTGCTCCAACATGCAATGGTGAACTTACCGGGCATGAACTGTGCTAAATCTCTGACAGCAGCGCCAACTCTAAAGTGCATTACCAATCCTCTTCGATATCCTGTAAGGACAAATATTGTCACGACCGAGGTCTAAACTCTAGCCAAAATAGACGTCGTTGACCTCTCGGAGGTCATATACAAGCCTACATACGTCATCATTACATCATAAAGGTTAATTTTAGCGGAAAATTTAAAAATTTTATTTGCTTTGAAGTATACATATACTTCATAGTAAGAATTTCATTATATCACATCAGTTCACAACAACCATCTAAATGAATATGAATTCAAATAAAGAAAAGATTTTCATCTCCAACAACCATCTCATAATAGATATTCAAATAAAGAAAGTAGTTCATAATGCAATAATAATATTAAAGTTACCAGAAATGGCACCAATACTAACGTCTGAAAATAAGTTAAGAAAGATAACACTAGTGGAAAATCATCCATAGGCTCAGGCCTATATTTCTAAGGCTAGAATAAAGAGATCAACATCCTCGAAAGATAAGGGCTACCAGTCGGGATGAATTCCACACTCCGGGTAGATTCAACGTAGTCTCTGTAACTCTAGCGTCAATGCACCTGACCTAAACGTAAAGATTGTATGGAATTGGTTAACACTTTACTACAGTATGGGTGTAGCACACAAGTACACACCAAGGACAGGCATGATTAAGAAGCGCTATCTTCCATAGGAATTATGAGTTTGAAAAGCCAGGCATGGATTGCCAAATCAAATTAGGAAAGTCAGCGATGAGAGTAACATGCACCATCATTCTTATCATATTGTGACAACTATCACACATTTCCATTTAGGAATACATATATCACATATCTTTCGTTTCATATGCCGTGAAACTTTGGAATCACGGACTCGTGACATTAGGAATTCCCAAAATGAGGGCTAAAACAATATCGGCACCTCAACTAGGGAGCCCTTCTTCGCCCACACACAAAGTCTGTTTTCATTCATTTTCATCCACCACTTATTTTCACCATTTATATACCTAGGATGTTGTTTAGGACTCTCATCGGGTTAATGTGCAATGACAGAATACACTAGTGTATTACTATGAGTATAGTTCACCTCGTCATATCTATCCAAACACCTTTGGTATCATTCATTTCATTGTGTGCATTCATGGGCTTGCCCATTCTTTCTTTGGGAACTTCCACTTTAACCGATATAGATCAGGTGAAGATTCATGAAAATCACGTGTTTACCCCACATTAAAAGAGTGGAATCACAAGACAAAGTGAAACCCAAAACATGCAAGCGTAATAGGGAAATTATCCTGCTAGAACCTATGTGGCAGCATAGGTTCAAATACTAGGAAGGAACGTTATAAGGAGACCCCTACTGCCTAAATGGCCAGTCTATCTCATGAGATTTACACGAACCTTGCCTTCCCGAAAGAAGAAATCGCGAACTCTAGCTAGCCTATTGGTTCTCACTATAAAGTCCATTAAAATTCATCTGGACAAATCATAGAAGCCTGGATCTAGCATGAGGGCAATCATTGCTATTAGTGTTTATTCTCATCATTAGTTTAAGGGTGCCGTAATATCAATACTTGATTAGAGGTTCTTAAAGGCTGGTCTCTTAATTAGTTTTACACTCTATAGGGGAGAAAGGTTTTGGTAACACTTATTAGGCTCATTATGATGGTCTCGTTCATATTCGCGCTTCTAATTTTGTCATCATATTCATGAAATTTAGAATATTAGCTCTCTACTTATCACCCCCATTAGTGGTTTCACAAATCTTATTAACCATTCTGGCGTTCACATCATTTCATCATATAAATATTAGGTTCACTTAATTTTAAATGTACGCTGGCCTTATGAACCAATACGTACAAGCAATGAGCTTCATTCATAATTAGTCTAAGTAAGGAACTTGATACTTACCCAGCTTATATGGTACAGGACTTATGCATCTTGTAAGTATGCCAAGGTCTCGAAGTTCGATCTAAAGCAGCCATTCATTAAATATTTACGTGAAGTTAAGACTGGTGTATCACATATGGAATTGGGAAAGGGAAACCCGATTACAAACACCTTGAGGCAACATTAGTCTTATATTAAATTTGCTTTAAAATTTAGCTTGGGGGACCGAGAGATCGAATCCACAACGCATACTCTTTTTTTCTTTCTCTCTTTGAATTTTGTTTTGAAGAGAGGATGTGGGGACTCGATTTCCCCAACAACCGTATATTTTATTTTCTTTTAATTGGTTCTCCTAGTTTCCTCCCTAATCCGATGAGGTTGTGGGGTTCGATTCCACAAACCACATGTTTATTTATTTTTATTCTCGTATGGACCGATCTTAATTTTGGCCAAAGGACACACGGGGTTCGAATCCCATGTACCTCATTTCTTTTACTTAATTTTACTAGGTTCTCTTACTCGGTAAGACCCGAGTTCGAGTAGCCTAATATCACAATTTTATTATTAAATTTAATTAGCTTGGCATATGGGGAGGTCTCGGGTGCAATCCTTGATGACCTCACACATTTTAAATTTTGTTTTGAAACCTAAAAAACCTTCAAAGGCTTAGCCGAGACCAAAATTTCCAGATTTCTGTAAATTTGGTCATAATTTCAGGTCATTTTCTATCTTTGCAATTACATTTTCTATGGCATTCGTTGGGGACATTTCTTACACTTAATATGCTATTTTTCCCAGTAATTTTTACAAAAACACAGGGATTTAAATGTCATTTTCATGCTCAACCCAGGGAGTACTGAAACACGGCAACACCTGTATACACCACTTTATCACATAGTTTTGGAAAAAAATAATAATAATCAAATTAAAATTCGAACATACAGAATGAAACATAATCATCACTAACAAAACATTACATCCCTAATTCTACCGAACCAGCAACACATTACCCAGCCTACAAAACATCGATGGGATGATAGTGACAGGGACTGCAAAAGAAAATATTTAGTTTTTTGGATTAGAGTTCGACTGAATACATAGGGGTCCCTGGGAAAGAGGACAAGAGGAAGACACCCACCTATTAGTCGTTACAAACATATTTCAAAATTGATCAATGCTACTGCCACTCCCACGAAATCAATGCCTCAACAAGAACCTTCAAGCAAACCTCTCGGAAATTGCTTGTGCTTTTCGTTTTTAGACTAGTTTCTTTTAGCTTTAGCGTTCACGTTCTTCAAGAGTGATTACAACTAGTATTTTCTGTTCTTTTATTGTAAATAACGTGAGAATAAGAGTGCGAGAAACGTTGAGAATAAGTTTAAGAGTAGGAGTTTTAGGTGAATAGTTAGTCAAACTAGGACTCCTTGTTATTTAAATTAAAATATGATTTTCTAAGGACTAAGTTAGATGACTAACCTTCCCTTACTTAAATAAGATAATGAAATATCAATTCATTTGATTTAATATAGCTTCCATCAAGGATCGGACCCGGGTGAAGCTCTTCTCGCGAACGGGTCAATCTGGGTCCAACAACCGACCAGCAACTCAAAATACATTAATTAAGTAAATCCTTAGGGTAATTCGATTACTAACCTTATCATGGAAAAGACCATTTTACCCCTAGGACCCTCAAAACCTAGATTACCCATTTCAGTCTGGGTAAGACTCTCCGGGTGATCATTAATATTGGTTGCCCCTACATGGCTGGACCCAACCGTGCCTAGATCAACTAGTCAACCAAGTTGGTTGGCGCGGCTGGTGGCATAGGTTCTGAGGTCTGTGTACCACGCGCCTCAAGCAGTGTGAACACGGTTTTAATCAGGCATTCTAGGTACGTTTAGACATTACATTTCACATAGTCATTTTCGTTGTTACAATATCACCAGGGGCTAAGACGTCACCTTATACCGAATCTGCATGACTCCATATATGTCGAAGCCTTTGGTGAAACCAATCATCATCCTCAAACTCTAATTCTCTTATCCTAACATCAATATATGATTTTTGATGACTTTAAACTGTTTTCATTCTCTCTTAAATGATATTCACTTTTTCCATAGCTTAATGAACCATGTGTGGTCTTGTAACCCTAGCTTCACCAACTTCAAACCATCCAATGTGAGATCTGCATCTTCTCTCATAAAGAGCTGTATAAGGAGACATGTAGATGCTAGAGTGATAACTATTGTTTTAAGCAAACTTTATGAGAGATAAGTGATCATCCCAATTACCTTTTCAATAAATCACACAAGATCTCAATATATCTTCTAAAGTCTATATGGTGAGCTTTTCTTGATAGCCGATTTGAGGATGAAAAGCAGTACTCAAGTTCACCTTCGAACCACAATCTTTCTGGAAAGAATTCCAAAATTGGGAACCTCTATCTAAATAATCGACACTCGAACTCCATGAAGTGTAACTACCTATTAATAATATAATCTGGCACAATCCTCTGCTTAATGGGTAATCTTTATCAGCAAAAAGTTGGTTGATTTAGTCATTCGATCTACAATCATCCAAATCGTATCATGTTGTCTGTGAGATCGTGGAAAATCTGTAATAAAATCCATATTGATCATTTCCCACTTCCATTCTAGAATATATATATTATGAGCCATACCACTGGGCCTTTGGTTCTTTACCTTAACTTGTTGAAATTTTGGGCATTTAGCAACAAACTTTGCAATACTGAAATATAAATTCATCATTTCAGTGAAACTAGAGCTACAAGTAAAACTAATTATAATATTATCCATCAATTTTGCTAATGCTTAAATATATTTCAAAGAAAATTATTTTTAAGTCTCTCACCAAACAAAAGAAAAATATAATTTAGAAAAATATTTCGATAAAATGATTTTTTCTATACCAATCAAGATAAAGGCTTATACTTCATCAATGTCCTTAATGAGTTTCATACTTTTCAGGACCTCGGTCTAAGCCCTAAGTTAAAGAAATTTCAGCCTGGATGGATAGATATCATATGTTGTTAGCTATTACATATTTTGTATATAGCTGGATTGATGACTGTGACCCTCCTCTCAATCCAATCCCTTGCTTAACCCTCAAAACTCACTATCGAGTCGTAATCGAAATTGATCAAGAGAAGGGTTTAGTTTTGTTTTATGGAGATATGTAAAACTTATAGGAAATCATAAATATGTAAATCTTAAATGGTTAACATTCCAAATAACTATTTTCAAGTACGATCCGAACATTCAATTTGCATGAACATAAGAGTTGAAATAGTTGTGATATAATTTTGTTACGTGTATAACATGTTTTTATACACATTCAAAAATGAAAGATCTGGTTCATTTGATAAGCATAAAGCATATTGCTACAAATATATAAGTAGTTATCAAAATATTTTTATGATTAACTGAAAGTGGTGTATTTGTTACTTCTCTGAGACTTCCTCTGATTCTAGACTTCTTTTCATGAGATTATGAATATTTTTACCTTTCAAAGATATGTCTATTCTAATTTTCTTTTATCTTTTTTTTCTCCTTTTTCTAGTTACCTTTTCTCTTGGCCTCAATCATCATATTCCTTGTGCTTTTTGAGGTATAATCTATTTTCTTTTCTTATGCAATGTAATTATAGTGTTGACTATATATGGTCATGGAATATCAATTTCTTATGTTTCATTCTATACACTATGAAGGAATCATCGGAATATATTATTTAATTTATCAACTTATTATAAAAACATTGATTCCAACCTGTCTGATTCAATATAATTGGTGACTCTATTTTTATAATTATCACTGTCAAGTTTTTTACAAAGAACAATATTTTATTAGTTTTTTATTTACTATGTTTCCATTGATATGAGATTCAATTTCTTATTAATCAATAGTAAAGCCAAAAATAGACTCAAAAAATAATTTTAAACAAAAATAACTGTTGAAATCCACATAAGAAGAAAACCAAAAAAAAAAAAGAAATTGAAGTTGATTAAAACATAAGTTCTAAGTTCTAAGTTAAGCTTTGATTATCAATAAGGGCACTCCCGATTGATGAACTAATTAATTTAACAAGTCTAGAAGCAAATGCAAGATTCAAATTTGGCTGGATCACATGTGAAATAAGTTGATTAAGAAGATGAGAAAACAAGTCTACCGCATGAATAAGAAGAGGAGTGACATATGCAGAAACACAAGGCACCTACAACACCATAATCTATCCTGATTGGTAAAAAATTACTCGTGGATAGTTATATGGTCTGTGATGCTCTTGCACCATCATATTCCTCTAACATGGACGATAATGCATCCTTGGCGAGGTAACACTATCGAGGCATACTTGTGTTTGTCCATGTAATATTTGTACGTAAACAAGATACAATTTAAGATTTGTGTACTTTATTGCACCTAATTAAATCAAGAGCTTGAAGTATTGCTCCAAATCCTTTCTTCGAATCACCAGGAAACAAAGACAATGTTTCACAAACTAAATGTTTTTTGTTGTTTCTTTAATCTAAGTTTGTGTTTTTGTTGTTTTTCTTATTTCATTTTCTGAAGCGTAAAAAGCAAAAAAAAAACACTTAATTTATAAAAGAAGAACCATAAAAAAAATTACTGTTAGAACCAAATTACCCCTTTGTAAAATGTAATATTAATATTTTTTTTTTGCTGTTTTTATTCTATCTTAAAAATAATCTTGAGTTGGATCGGGTAGGGTCGATCCAATGGGTGAACCAAACCCAAAACTTACATCTCCCACTTTGCACATGGTGGAGAATACCCAAGACAACAGAACATCAACTAAACATACAATTCATACAACAAATAGTTCGTGCGACCTGTGAGCATACAACTGACCTTTAAGGTTTTACAATCCGTATATAGGAACTCAATCACATATAGAAAGAATTCGTTATTAATAAAAGGACATCATTATTCACAATTCTCCAGACTTCATTCACCACTTCAATAGTTACTATTCTACCCCTCATCCTCTTAAAGAGGTTAACTCGAGTTCATGTTTAACCTTATACACATAATAACACTCTATATGTTTAGTGTAATAGTTGGTTTGTGTATCCAAGTTTATTATTTAATTAATCATCTTTTCGATTTACTCGACTTATCTATTCCAATTAAATTGCTTTCTAAGACTGATTGCATTGCCGAATAATTCATGGCATTAGTTACACATTTATAGTAGGAACGCACGATCGAAAAATTCAAAAAACAACAGAACGGTCAAGGGTCATTCATTGAGAAGTGTCATTTTAACTTTTCAGTATTTGTCCACACATGAAGAAGCAGGGAATCATTCTTTCATTGATCCATGATCGGGATGACACACATGGTATGGGGGGAAAAAAAAAAAACATGGGGTACGAGGTTTTTTTTTTTTTTCACCTATATGGTGTGTGTGTCTCAGTCTTTTGAATTAACCACATATTCACAAAATCTCAGTTTAAAACACCTCAAGATGTTTAATCCAGTTATCTTTTCAATGATCTTAAATTATTTTATTTGCAGAAAACTTTTGTCTGGTTCAAAAAAAGTCATAATTTGGGTGTAACTCATCTCTTCACGTTTTCTGACGTAAGAGGCGATTGCTCGTGTGACAGAGCCAATCATACGACTTGTTTGATACACTTTATTTCTTATAAAATATCACATGCATACTACATTTGAACATAAATTCAATAGTTTTATATCAAAGATAATATTATAACAATCAAGTCATTTTACAATACTGAAATATCATCATACTCTACTTAATACTAGAGCCATAATATATTTTCAAACAAGTCTCTAGAGATGGCCTACGTAAAAGGATCAACTATGATTACACGTAATGTATTGCAAAGTTATTTCTCCAATTTAAATGAAGTCTCTCACAAAATTATATTTAATGTCAATGCGTTAGGTCTTGTTGTGATACTTAGGACCTTTGTGTGCAGGATAGCCGGTTGACTATCACAACATAAAATCATGGGACCCTTACAATTCTTTGCAATACTCAAATGCTAAATGAACCTTTTTAACCAAACAACTTCTTGTACTGCAAACACACAAGCCATAGATTCATTGTTGGTAGAGTTGTGAAACATTGTTTCTTACTTTTCCATAAAATAGCACCACCATTTTGTAAGAAAGCATAATCGGGTGTTAATTTTCTATCATCCCGGTCACCAGACCAATCAGCATCTATATGAATAAATCAGATCCACTATAACACAGTGTATGATCCGAAATTCCCTTTAGGTATCTGAATATTCTCTTTACTACGTTTGAATGATCCCTTCCAGGATTGGATTGATACCTGCTAACTAGACTCACGAAATAAAAAATGTTTGGGCGAGTACACATCATAGCACAAATCAAACTCCCGACATCACTAGAATAAGGAAATCAAGACATGTCTTTCTTTTCCTTTTCAGTCTTTGGACACATTTCAAGGCTTAAAGTTTCACCCCTTGCTACAGGATTATGCATGGATTTGCCACTATTTATTCGAAAATGTTCCAATATTTTCTTTATATATAAGTTTCTTAAAATATACTCAAAATTTTCTTGGAACAATTGCTTTGGATATTAGCACCCAATATGTAGACTGCTTCACCGAAATTTTTCATATCAAATGATTTTGATAGACATGACTTGAAAGTTATCACATACTCCAAATTATTTACAGCTAATAAAATATTATCTACGTAAAGAGAAAGAATTACAAAATTTCCGTCGGACTCTTTCACATAGATGCAATGGTCTTCATCGATCATGGTGAAATCAAATGAAATAACCTTTTTAAGAAATCTTAGACACCACTACCTTGAATGTTGATTTAGGACATAAATTGATCTTCTAAATTTACATACTTTCTTTTCTTGACCTTTAACAATGAAACTTACCGGTTGTTCCATGTAGATTTCGTTGTTTAATTCTCCATTGAGAAAAGCGGTCTTCACGTCCATTTGGTGTAATTCTAGATATAAATGTGCAACAATAGATAAAATTAATCGTATGGAATTAAACTTCACAACTGGTGAAAAATTTTCCTCGTAGTCTATTCCAAATTCTTGAGTAAAACATTTTGCCACCAATAGTGATTAGTGTCGTTCTATTGATCCATCCGATTTATGTTTAAATTTAAGAATCCATTGTAACATCTCATAACTTCAAATAACTAAGAATAATCTAAGAAACCAAGAATAATTATTTTTTTGAAATAAGTGGGGAAATCTGGAAAATTTCCTCAAGTCTAAAAGTGAATTTTTAGTCATTTTCAAACGGCCATAACTCCCACATCAAGAGAAGTTAGTGTGAGTTCTTTATATGGTTGGAAAGCCCTTGCAAAGATCTTTCCAACAACGCTGAGTTTTCCCATTTTCGATGTTGTATGAGGGATATATGTCTTTTGGAAGTTGGGTTGTTGGAGTGAGGAATGTCCAATCCAGGTTTTGGTAAGGGTAAAGTAGTCTTTTTACCCTACTATTTCCTGATTTATATTAAAGGTTTAATAGGGTTAAAACAAAGTTTTGTTTAGATTAGAAAATACCTTTTACGCTTAGGGTTTGGTAGAAAAAAAAGAAGCGAAGAAGGCAAGGGAGAAAAAACAACAGATTCTGTAACAAACTAAAAAGGATATATGTAAGTAAGATTAATGTGTCTAGAATGCATACGATTAGACCGGGTTCAAAGGGTTGAATTGCGCATCATGAACCGACCTCTAACCTTTGTGACCGCCAAGAAAAAAACTTGGGGAGTAGTTGAGCTAGGAAAGGTTGGGTCCAGTCTTGTAGGGCTCCCGAATATGGGATTTACCGGATGAGTTTTTACCGGACTTAGTGAAAAGGGGAAATCTTAAGTTGAGGGTTTAGGAGTTAAAATGGTCGTTTTATAGCAAAGGGTAGTATTGTAATACCATAAATATGTAAGTGTTAATAAGTTAATAAGGTGAGGGACAGTTTGGGTTGAGAGTGCAAAAAATTAGCCTTGAGTGAAGTTTAAGTTTTGCTCCACCTGTGTTCAAACTCGTGGAAGCCAATGATTAAATTATTTTTAATTACAATTGGTCAACACTAAATTTAATTAAGTAATAAATTATCTGATTAAGAAAAAGGAAAAAAATCATATTATTTTTTTTTTTTTAAAGTTCGAGAGTCCTAGTTTGACTAAGTCCTTACTTAAGGCCCCTAAACTATTCACTTTCCACTCTCTCACGTAATCCACTTCAGATCATTTGATTCTCTTCTCTTCATGACGTTTCTCTGCGAAAATCACTTCAAGAATCGAAAAAAATGACCAAATGTCATCACACTTTGAAGAAAAATCACAATGGAAAAGATAAAAACAAACAAATAATCAGACACGTAGCAAAGAGAGGGGTTGTCTGTCGAATTCGGGTTGTGAGGTTTTCCAGTGTGGAAAGTGCATTTTTGAGGGAGGAAATTTGGACAACAGGTCAAGGTCTGAACGTCAAAAAAGTTATGGGTTCTCTTCTCTTGGTCCATTTGTCCAAGAAGACCCTTAAGGTTTGTATATTCCAAAATCAAAAGTCGGTTGTTCCCCGTTGCATGTCCCTGTCACTAGATCCCCAATGCTTAGTAGGTTAGTAGTTTGCTGTAGAATTAGGCGGGCGCTTTGTGTTGTGTTTTTTGATGAAGATGTTCATGAAGTGTGTTTGAAATCGTATGAATGACAACCTATGTGATCCGAAATTATAGTGAAGGGGCAATGTGAATTGACTATGTGCTCTCGGTTGTTTACGGCTTTAAAAATGTAATGTTATGGTTGTATTCTTAACATGCAACAAACTTATGTGCAATTGTGAGTTCATATAAAGTGTAATGGTGGTGAATTGAGTGAGAAACTCTTGGCTAATAAAAGAATCCATTAAAATGACCTACCACTTTCTAAATGAAAATTAAAATTCCCTCCGCACTACCGTGTAATGGTGAAAGGATGCTGAAAAACTACAGTGCTTACGCTAGAAGTTGAGAATTCGGTCACATTGAAGTAGTTCAAATATTTTGAAAATGATGAATCAAAAACAAGTGAGGTCATGAGGATTAACCCGGACCGCACCCTGTTAAAAACCATGAAAATAAGGAGGTAAAAATAAGGTTTGAGGGGGAATCCAACGTGATGGCTGGAAAATGAAATTATTAAACTAAGAAATGAGAGGAGTGGGATTCAAACCCACCACATCTAGGTCAAACTAAGGAATAAAAAGAAAAGAAATGTTGAGGCGTGTGGGAATCGAACCCACGACTTCTAGGAGGAATAAGGAAATTTAAAAGAATCCCACACCCTCATGGTCAACTCAGAAAAGTCAAGGAAAAAGGAAAATAAAAGAAATGAGGCTGTGGGGGTTCGATCCACAACCTCTCGGTCCCAAGACAAGCGAATGAGAAAGAAAGAAAAATAAGGAAAAAAAATAAAGGCGTTGGGGCTCGATCTCGGGTCCCCAATCCGTGTGAACCAAAAATAAAATAAATAAAAAATAAGTGTTGTCCAAGGGATTCGAAATCGGGTTCCCTTGCCCGAATTCCGTAATGATACATAAGTCATACGTGAATAAATGTTCAAGAATAATGCTGCCTACATAGATCGACATCGAGATCTTTGCATACATACAAGATGCATTAGTCTTGTATCACATAATCTTAGGAAGATATGAATTACTTAAACAAACTATGAATGAAGCCTCATGGCTTGTATGTATAGACCCATAGGTCTAGTATACGCTTTAAAGAAAGTGAACTAAGAGGTATGTAATGAAATGATGGAAAGAACAATGAAATGTGAAACCCTAGGAAGGGTAAACAAAAAGGTAAAAAAGAGTGTGAAACATACAAAATGGCCAAGTGCATTGAATATGATAAATGAACATTACGTAATAAGGGAGATGGAGTAATATGAAGAGAAACATGGGCTAATGTTAATGAATGTTGTGACAACATGATAAGAGGATAATTTATAAAGAGAGAGCACATCAATGAGCCTAAGTAAATGTTACCAAACGTACTCAAGTATGCGAGGGTAAAGCAAATAAAGAGGGACCAGTCTCCATGAACATTCTAATGAAAAATTATTGGATTAATCTATACTTAATACTAATATGAGATGAGAAATCATCTATGAGATATGATTGTCCTCATAACTAGAAGCAAGCTTAAGGACCTATGAGTTGAATGTACATGGAAATTATAATGAGCCCGATAGACTCGCAATGAGCGGTTATGCCTTCTTTAGGGAAGGGCGGGGTTCAAATAACTCTCATGAGATGACGACTGTCCGACATTCACAGGTAGGTGTCTAATTATATATCCTGTCTTTGAACATATACTGCCAATAATTGGATCTGGCAGGGGTTAAATTCCCATGTCTCTAGCATGGTTTGGCTTTAGGTCACTTTGGTGATTACACATCTTTTCGGTCTTGCTGTGGGGGAGGCACTGGATTTCATGATGCTCACATGATCTATGTCGGTTAAAGTTAAAGTCCCAATGAAGGAATGAGGCCCGACTCAATGATGCACATAATGAAATGATGATAACAAAGGTTGTTAGGTTAGGATGATCAAGAGGTGAGCTAGACTTAAGTAATAACAATAGGTCATTCTTGATCATTCACAACAGAAACCGATTGAAAGTCTTAAAATACATCTAGGCATATAATGGTGTTGGCATACTAGCTATTGAACGAAATGAACATGAAGTCCGTATGAATGAATGCAAAAGGGACTCTGTGTTGGGTAATAAAAGGCTCCCCTCGTTGAGGTCCATATGTTGAGCCCTCTTTGGGGAAGTCTTAATGTCAAGTCCCTGCTTCCACGGTCTCATGGTCTAGGATGAATTGATATGAAGATGTTAGGTGATATATGTCAAATGATAGGGGCTATGTGTAAGATGTTATGGGTGCTGTCTGCAATTTGATAAGTATACGTATGATGATATGTTACTCTCATGGAATGACTTTCCTAATCAAACTTGGAAAGTCAAACTAACTTATCCTACTCCTATTTTGAACGTCCCCTGACTTGACTTTCCATAATCATATTGTTAGGAAAGAGATGTTCTTACTCATACATGTCCTCGTGTGGCTTGCCTGTACCCCTTACTTAGTACAGTGGTACTATCCCATAAAAAAACAATTCTACACTTTTAGGGCAACACAAGTGGCGCTAGAGATTACAGTGTTGACATGCCGTTACCCAGAAGGGAAGCTTTCATCCGACTTGGTAGTCCTCATGCTTCGAGGATGGTAACCATTATTATACTAGCTTAGATGGAGGATTATAGCTAGTTGGCAGCATGTTCCACTAGTGTTTCTCTCCATTTTGTTCAGACTTTGTATGGTGCTGTTTTGGAAAAAATACGTTTAATAAATTATGAACTGATTTCTTTAATTTGATTTTCTCTTTATTAGATGGTTGATTTGCGAAGCATGATGTTAAGTCGTAGGATACATGTATTTTCGAAACAAAAATTCAAAATTTTCTGCCTAAAAATTAAACCTAGATAATTAAGGATGATGCATGCAGGTTTGTCGCGGACTCTGAGAGGTCAACGACGCCGGTTATCGTATGGGGGTCTATACTCCAATCGTAACAAAGTTGGTATTTTAGAGCAATAGGTTCCCAAACTTCTTAAAATAATAAGGTCACACAACCCCCACAGTGAGTAGTTCTACGTAATGGTAGTGAAGTGCACCACTATCCTGAATTAGAGACAGCGGAGCTTAGGGAATATTTCCCGTCCTTTGATCTTATGTGGCACTGTCCTAATGTCTGATTTTCTTTGTGTATAGAATTTCTAAAATCAATTCATTTTGTTTCGGAGAATGAGATTAGGGAGAACAATGGTAAAATGAGAGGAGGAAGCAGCTGCTGGGGGCAATCACGTTCCCCCCAGGCTCCAGCTGAAGGAGGGGCTTATTGCTGTGTTAACCTGTTGGTTGACTATGAGAGAGTGAGGACATTCTCTAGCCCAGATGGCACAGGTCATCAATGCTCAGGCCCAGGCCCATTGACTTACCAGTCAACCGCACAGAATGTCAGAGGGAGAGAGGAGAACCCACGATCGCCAGTATGGCGGACAGGCTAGAGGACTTTACGAGGATAATCCTCCTATTTTCATAGGGTCTCAAGGACTTTGGAGGATCCTAAGGAAGTTTATGCTAGGTTGCAACGATTTTGGTGGATATGGGGTCACAGATACTGAGAGTTAGAGTTGGCTTCTTATCAAACAGGATGTTGCAAAGACTTGTGAAAGATTGGCAAGGATAGCCGAGGTTGTTGGGCGGAGTTCCGGTCTCATTAGGGCTATTTGGACAGCGCTTTTTATTGGGATATTATTTCCTAGAGAGATGAGGAAGCCAAGGTTGAGGAGTTTATCAACCTTAAGCAGGGATCCATGACAGTCAGGGAGTATTCCCTGAAGTATGTTAAACAGTCTTGGTATGCTACTTCCCTTGTATATAACAACAGGGATGAGATGAGCAGGTTCCTCACAGGAATCAACGGAGATTTGGAGGAGGATTTTTGGTTTGCGATTCTCCACGATAACATGGACCTCTCCAGGTTGATGGTGCATGTCAATCTGGTAGAGGACAGCCAGAAGAAGAGAGGCGTTCGTGATTCTAGGAGGCCTAAGCCTCAAGATCAGGAAAGTCCTAGTAATAGAGGTAATAAAAACAACTTTGGCGTCTGTGAACAGCCCAGCTTCAAAAGGGGCAACAGAGTTCTCAGAACTCTATCTTTCAGAGGAGTACAATACATAGAGGAGGAAGCACCCGGCGCCATAGAAGGGAATATGGAGGTGCGATTGCAGCGTCCAGAAAGGACTTGCTCGTAAGTGTGGCCGTGATAAGTGGAGAGTGCAGAAGGGCACTAATGCCTGCTTCGGTTGCGGTAAGAGTGGGCACATTGTTAAAGGACTGTCCACCAGAAAAGAGGTCATGCTGGAGATAATTCTTAGCCTAGAGACTAACCACAGGGTCTACTAAGACTTCTTCAGAAAAATATTATCCACACTCTATCTATAGTATTAATCTATAGTATATATATATATAATACTTAATATAGAAGATATAGAAAAACATACTTTCGATTATGGTGATTTATACATAAGCCCAACCAATGACTATTCATGCTGCCATAATTGAATCAATTCCATACCGGGTTATTAGAGGAGATGTTATGTAAACTTCATTTGAAACACGATTTTGTGGTTGTGGTAGAAAGCAATGTTGCGACCAATTGAGGACACGAATTTGTTGTGGATGTACATCCACCATTTTTTGTAGGATGCAGGTGCTTTTAATCGACATCATGGTTCTGTTTTCCCTAGATCCCTCATTTTTGTTGTCTTGCAATTGTAAAATTAGTCCATTGATTGGAGCTCGAGTAGAAAGTATTATAAGTTCGTTCTCGGGCAAGGGTCTAGGGTTCAATGCCAATCAATAAAAACAATTGAATTTGGAAACAACTTCGTAAATATATTAATTATCTCTTAGGTATGGAAATCAAAAGAATCCAATATTCGCGCACGTTTCAATTAAAATTTATGGAATTATCAAACTTTTTCGATCCAAGTGTTTCACTGACGGGAAGGGAATCCAGTATCTTGTAGGATTCTTTCATAAAAATCGCAAAAAAAGGTATGTTGCTGCCATTTGAAAGGATTAAAAACGCACCGAAGTCCTGTCTAAGCCAATGATTTAAAATAAATAAAGAAACGGATAACAGAACAAGGATTACACCTTTTTTAATTGTCTTAAGTAAATGGATCAGACTGAAGAATCGATTTTAAACGGAGACAAACAACAAGGGGAAAGACCGCTCAAAAATGAAATCGTGAATGAAAGATTTCCTTTGAACTGTTTGAAAGTTATCCAACTTGAGTTATGAGAGTACGAATGGTTTCTTTTTCATTTTAAGAAAGAACGAAGAAAAAAAGACTTAGATCTTTAATTGCTTTGATCATTTTATGGATCCAGTTGTCATTTCTTAGATAGAATTCCATACAGAGACAAAACTTCGAATCAATCATTTTTCTCGAGCCGTACGAGGAGAAAGCTTCCTATACGTTTCTAGGGGGGGTGTTGTTCATCTACATCTATCCCAATGAGCCGTCTATCGAATCGTTGCAATTGATGTTCGATCCCGAAGAGAAGGAAAAGATCTTCAGAAAGTGGGTTTTTATGATCCGATAAAGAATCAAACTTATTTAAATGTTCCTGCTATTTTATATTTCCTTGAAAAAGGGGCTCCACCATAGAAAGTTCAAGGATATTTAAAAGAGGCAGGGGTTTTAAGGAAATTGTCTGTAATCAACCGGGAAAAAGGCAATAAGGAAATTACATTAAGGAAAAATACAAAAAAGGGGGTAGTGGTGATTGTTATAATTTGTATGACTTTTCTCTTATATTTTTTGTATTCTCCTTTCCTTTTTATATATGTATTTATTTATCATTGCTTACGTGAATTCCGTGTTCTATAACGACAAAACCTCTTATTTTATTGACTTCAAAATAAGTTAATGGGCATTTCGGAATGGAAATAAAGTTTGCGGTATCTTCAGTTAAACTTGATTGAACCATTATGAAATTCAATAAATCCTAAGTAAATTTACAGTAAATTGTAGTTTTGTTTTCCACTTTTTTTTTTTCAATATTCAATATTTATATTGACAACAGTGTATCGAACAAATATAATTCATTGTGATAAATGAAGTGGATCTATTTAGTTTTATTTTCTGTTTTATATGAATTTGAAAGTGTAAATGTATTTTTTTGATTTCTTCTTTCAATGGTTTTTGGTTGTCTTGTCTAATCTAGTTATTTCTTTTTCTTCGGATTGGATCTACATAATTTTTTCGATATTTTCTTCGGGTTGCTAACTCAACGGTAGAGTACTCGGCTTTTAAGTGCGGCTAGTGTCTTTTACACATATGGATGAGGTGAGGGATTCGTCCATACTCTCGGTAAAGTTTGGAAGACCGCGACTGATCCTGAAAGGGAATGAATGGTAAAAATAGCATGTCGTATCAACGTAAAGTTCTGAAAATATTTCATTGTTCCTAGATGGGTATAAAAAGGTGTGTGCGAATTATTGGAATGGAAAACAAAATAAAGGTGGTCGAATGAAAAATGGATAAGTGCGGCTTCAATAACAGTATAGGGAAGAACCAAGCAAAGAGCTTTTGTCTAAGTTTTTACTGAATCCTAGCTATTATGGAGATTTCTGTAGAAGAAACAGTATATTGATAAAGAAAGTTTTTTCCGAAGTCAAAAGAGCGATTAGGTTGAAAAAATAAAGAATTTCTAAACATCTTATTATCTATAACCGTATAAAACATAGCCAATTAAATGAAACGAAAAAAAAAAAAGAGATGATAGAGAATCCGTTGAGAAGTTTACCTGTATTCAAGGTATCTATTCTTACTACAATACTTTGTTTTAACTGTATCGCACTATGTATCATTTGATAACCCTCAAAATCTTCCATCTTTGGTTCAAATCGAATTTCAAATGGAAGAAATCCACAGATATTTACAGCCGGATAGCTCGCAACAACACAACTTCCTATATCCACTTATCTTTCAGGAGTATATTTATGCACTTGCTCAGGATCATGGTTTAAATAGAAATAGGTCGATTTTGTTGGAAAATTCAGGTTATAACAATAAATTTAGTTTCCTAATTGTGAAACGGTTAATTACTCGAATGGATCAACAGAATCATTTGATTATTTCTACTAATGATTCTAACAAAAATCCGTTTTGGGTATTTGCTCTTGCTGCAACAAGGAGTTGTATTCTAACTGATATCAGAGGGATTTGATGTATTGTGGAAGGAAAATTAACGTTTTCTATACGATCAATATCTGATTATCTTTTTCGTAGCAAAAAGATGTTCAAATCTCAATAATTTACGATCCATTCATTCAACATTTCCTTTTTTAGAGGACAATTTTCAATATCTAAAGAGTATAAGATATACTAATTAACCCTTACCCGTCTTGGAAATCTTGGTTCAAAACTCTTCGTATGGGTTAAACGATGCTCCTTCTTTCATTATTACAATTCTTTCTCCAGACGAATATTGTAATTTGATCTCGTATACTTAAAAAGAAGCCCGACTACTGGCTTTTAAAAAAAATCAAAAGATTCTTCTTCTTCTTATCTAATTCTTAGGTATATGAATGCGAATCAATTTCGTATTCTACGGAACCAATCTGTTTTCTGAGGTTTATGATCAAAATCTTTTGGCGCCCTTCTGAACGAATATATTCTATGGAAAAATAGAAAACATCTGTAGAACGTCTTTGCAAGGATTTCAGATTACCCTAGGGTATTCAAGGATCCTTCAGCATTATGTTAGGTTATGAAGGAAAATCACTTCGGCTTCCAAAGGGACGGTTTCCTTGGATGAATAAATTTGAAATTTTACATTGTTCAACTTTTGGCAATGTCAATTTTTATATGACTTTAAAACACAGAGAAAGGAGAAAGGATCCAATAAACCAATGATCCACATTCCCGTGACTTTATGGGATCTATTCTTTCAAGTGTGTGACTAAATCAGTCAATGGTACGTGAGTCAAATGTTAGAAATTCAGTTCGAATCAATACTCCAATTAAGAAGTCGATACCCTTTGTTCCAATTATTCCTGTGATTGGATCATTAGCTTAAAGCCACACTTTGTACGGATTAAAGGCATACCATTAGTAAACCCAGTTTGGTCCGTTTATTGATTTTGATATATTGACCGATTGGGGTATATGCAGAAATTCTTTCAGTCTTATAGGGGATCTGTGGTTCAAAAAAAGTTTTATATCAAATACAAAAGGATATACTTCGACTTCTTGTGCAAGTAACTTTAGCTCGGGAAAGACAAAGTATTTTACGCACTTGTTTTGAAAAGATCGGGCTCGGAATGATTGGAAGAATTCGGAAGTAGGAAGACCAAGAAGAACAGTTCTTATTTGACCTTCCCACGAGCTTCGTCTAGGTTTGTGGGAATATAGAAGTTGATTTGGTTATTTGATATTTTTTGTGTATCAATGCGGGAAAAATTGCATTCTCAATGATTCATTCTTAGATTGTCTAAAATGATGAATAAATTGACGAAGAGAATAAAAAATTTTCACTATCTGAAGTTGATGTAATACTAATAAGGGGTAGATCAACTGAGTATTAAATTTTTTAAGTCTTTCTAATTTCTATACAAAAGGAGCTGATGTATAATAGGGAAAGCGTGTGCAATGGGAAAGTGCAAGCACGATTGGGGGGATAATTATTGTGTTATTTAATTTAAGAATTATCATTTTTTATTAACAAGGAAACTTGTCTACTCCATCCGACTAGTTCCGGGTTCGACCACTTCATATCAAAATAATAATGTCTGTAGAGGGGTTCGATTTTACAATCAACTTGTGTTAAAATTTAATAGATCCCACATTACTTGGTTGACATGAGTATATAAAATTCATGTTTTAATGTTGGAAATAAAACAAGCCTTGCCATTTTATATTTTGATTTGTAGAAACTCGTGTGCTGGGAGTCCTGATGATGATTACATAAACCAAAGATTTTTACCATGAGTTGTAATTTTAGAGAGACGCAAAAAAGGAAAGGCCTATGAGGTCGAGTCGTAACTGGATCCTAGCACTGAAAACCGTCTTACATTAGATGGTTTGGTGTTTTGATGATATCTACCTTATTGATGAAAACTTCTGTAGTATTATTTCCTTATTGTGTCCTCCAGTAGGAAATCTAATGGGTATCGCTGAACCTGTTTCAGAGAGGTCTTACTTTACGGAAAACAACTCATTCTGGTGCCATTATTCCCCTTTGCAGCAGCTCTAGGTTTACATTTGGACTCAATCTGGGATAGAGACATATGTTGATGAATGTTATAAACGGTGGTCATTTGAACAATGTTCTACACTTTCTTAATTGGAGTTTCGCTTGTTACATGTTCGTGAGTGGGAGCTTAGGCTTCCGTCGGGGTATGACGACCTTGGATTCTGTTGCATATTCAGCTCCTGTGCGCTGCTATCGCCAGAGTTTCTTGAATTACCAAATCAATCAAGGAATGTTTCTGATGGTATGCCTCTAGGAATCCTGGTACTTTCAACTTTCAGGATTGTATTCCAGGCTGAACACCAACATCCTATGCACCATTTAACCTGATAGGAGTAAGCTTGGGGTAGTCGGCGGCTCACCTATTCAGGTACGCATGTTCCTTGGATAACTTCTAGTTTGATCAGGGAAGGCAAAACCACAGAAAATGAAGCGGTAATGAAGGTTACAGATTCGTCAAGAGGACGGAAGACTATCCCTCGTATATTAGTGACCATCTTCCAGGGATTGTGAAAGATGTTCTACTAGAAATATTCTTTTTATGCTTCGACTCATATTCCCAAAAAAATGGATCCCGATTAATGCTCGTAATAAATTCGAATAAGTGCACAATAAACAAAGGACTTCTTCATTCTACAACAATGAAAGCACTTTTTCACTCTTCATATATAGGGGATTCAATTGGAAAAGAAAATGTTTCCATACTAACGGATTAAGGTCATAACCCATGGGTTCTAATGCACGAGATCTTGTAGCACTTACCCCATGAGGTCCTATCGATTAGTATAAATAGAAGAAATCAATTATAGACACAAATACAATTAGATCCACTCTTTATTGAAAAACTTGGGATTTGCGATATAAGGTAAGATCAGTTCAGGATCATGTGATCCTTTTCTATCAGATAAAAAGGGCTGTAGCACAAAATGTACTTCTAAGTAATTGCCTCATAGATCCTATATCTATATACATGATGAAGAAATCATGTAACAAAGGGGATTCTTATTTGTACAAATCGTACTTCGAGCTTAGATCGAGCATGAAGAGCTTAACGATAATCTTTATCTTTTGAGTTGTTCTGTCGGATCAGATCGACTAAGATCTTTGGTATTATCCGTACCAGATGAAATCTGGGTCATTCTTACGGGACTCGTGAGAATTTTCTTATCTAGTCATGGCCTATTAGAAGTAGAGGGCGCTAGTGGAATCTTCAAGACAGAAAAAACATGCAGTCAGTTGTGATAATGATCGAGTGTACATGTCTTCTCGACTCGAACGAGGAATCCCTTAGATATGATGCAAAAGGGCTCTTGGTCTATCCTTGATCAGAGATTTATCTATGAAAAATATGAATCGAAGTTTGAAGAAGGGTAGGGAGAAGGAGCCCTTGACCCGCAGGAGGATTTATTCAACTACATAGTTTGGGCTCCAAGAATATGGCCCCCTTGGATCTTTCTATTTGATTGTATCAAAAGGCCCAATGAATTGGGATTTTCCTATTGGTCCAGGTCATTTTAGGGTAAGCGGATCATTTATGATGAATGTATGAGCTTAAAGAGAATGATTCGGGTTCTTACCGAGTGGAAACATGCAGAGTACCAGACAGAGTAGAGCATAGATCTCAAAGGCCTTTTTCGCATAAGCCCAATTCATTGGGACCCTGAAGAATCCACTCTTTTCCTATTCAAGATCAGCCCCCATGCTCTGTGTTTTCCACATCAAGGAAGTATTTGCAGATGAAGAGAGTCAAAGGGGCTTCTTACTTCCCAAACAGATCCTCCTTACATCTCATCTTAAACGCTGGTTTATCAAGAATACGCAAAGAGAAAAGCATTCGAATTGTTATTAATCGATCAGAGATGGCTTATAACAAATAGTTCATTATCTATCGGATCTTTCCATTTTTAAACCTCTATACGAGAGTTAATCAGTATTTATCAATCTGTTCATATCTAATGAACGCTATTGGACTCAATGCCAAAGACACTTGTTGAGAAAAAGATGGATTTTCCCGGATGAAATGAAAAATTGGATTCAGTAAAGGAGAAAGATTCCCATTCCTTAGCCGGAAAGGAAGAGATAGTGGTCATGCAAAGAGGATTTAAGTGGAAAAAAGAAATTAAAGGCGGGTGGTAAAGTCGTGAAAGTTGCATTTTTTCTTCCATATTTTGGACCTTACATCCATGGAAGAATAGGTACTGTTGAAACACGAACTAATGACAATCTTAGATCCAAAAACACTATTGTATGGATGGATACTGCCTAAACAATAATCTTGAACAACAACAACCAGTTCAGAATTCACGACCAAGGAAGTACGGGATTCTCTTTCGGATAGGCCTGAAAAGAGAAGGAAGGATGGAATGGAATGACAATAGGCGTTCTATTATATTATATTTACCCGTAGTTCCCATTGGGCGAACGTCCAGTGCCAAAGTCACTGAATGGAAGGCGCCAATCCCTTGATATGTATGTACTTGGTATATGACCTGGGTTACGAGCGGCGATTTAAAGAGGACCTTCCCATTAGAGATAGCGCAGATCACCAGGGATTTAACGATCCGCTGTCGAATTTATTCCAATGCCAGGTTGAGAATGCTCATGAGCATTCTCAATGATTAGCCATTTGAAGAGGACTCGAAAACCTCCACGCTCTATGCACAAGATTTTAAAGTCTCGAGTTGGTCTTACCCTTTCACCACCAAGGAATCATGAAGTGGAATCGTATTCCATTAAAATGATATCTATCTAGTGTGATGGATGAAATATATGAAAAGATGGATCTATGATCGGTCATGTCATATGGACCGAGTGGACCATCCAATTGCTTCGATTTGAATTATCCTGGGAGAAGGATGCAATGCCTGATATATATAAAAAAGATGGAAATCAAAAACATTTCTCGATTCACTACCATCAAAGAGGTGAATAGGGTCCAATAGCTATATGTAAAAAGCAGGTCCGATTACGCGTATTCATTAATCCTAAATGGAATGTAACGATCTAGGGATCAATATGTCAACCATAGTATCTATTTAGAAGGCCGAATGGCCCCGTCTCAATTATGAGAATGTATATAACCCTATTAGGCGGTCGGTATGGAATGGAACTTATAATCATGGAATCGGACTCGAATAATCGATTATAAGTTCATAACCCTAGCCCATTCCAATTTTGGGCGGAACAGACTACTAATCTTTGCTTCAGTTAGTAAGAGGATCTTGAAACTAAGAAATTGACACTAGAAGATAAAAAGGTATCTGAGCAATTGCAATAATCGGGTTCACCTTTGTATTCCTGGTATAGTAGATGCTATCAAACATACAATCATACTCAATTCGATGAATTATTTGATCTTAAAGGGGATATTCTATAATTTTCGCACGTGAGGGTTATTTCCTTGGTTTCGTTCCAGTAAAAACTTGACCATTTTAGATAATAGTAGTAGAAACAAACTTGTAAGGAGCTATTAAAACAAAGAAATATAGGCTCCTAGGTCTACAGAGAGAGCCAAAAAAGGATTTTTGTGTATAATCATTGCATAATCTCGAATGTTAGCAGTTCCGGTACGTGACCAAATAATACAAGCACTTTTCTTTTCGAAGCAAAAGTTCAGAAGTAATGGGGATATAGAAACACAATAAGTAAATCATGCTTGCATAATCTATCTTTGAGTCTCAAACAATTATGACAATAATTATCATAAAATCCCAGTTTGATTCAACTTTTCAAACCTGCAATCCCTGGATTGATTTGGAATCTGTTATATTTTGTGGTAATGTTTTCGTTAAAACAGAATCGTTTAATCTCTCTTTTCTCTCTATTTAATACGGACGACGAGGAATCAATCTTATCACTATATTTATTCCTTTTTTTACTTCTTCTTCCCAGTGGTTGGGGATACTCCCAAGGGGTTGTGGGTTTTGTTTCCACCAATTGGGGCTCTCCATTCACCAACCCCATGGGGAGGGTCTACAGGGTTCATTAAAATACTCCTTCGTACTACAGGACAATTACCTACCAATGCTTAGATACGGATCTACCCAAACTTTTCTGTGTCACCCAAACATTCCCCACTTGTCGACTATTGCTGAGCAGTTTTTGGAATCAACCGGACCTCCACAGAAGGTACTTTTCATGTGGCCGATTTCCCCCCTCTTTGAAACGTTTTGCGCAGCACCCGCGTTGTGCTCTAGCTAATGGTCCACCATTTCCAGTGTTGATTATATCTTATGTATGGCCGTTCCTAAGGGCCATATAGGTGAAGTAGATTCTTTCTTTGAGCATCAAAAAACCCCTTCAAAATGTACAAGATTCTTCCAAAGGGCATACCGACTTCTGATGTAGATGATGAATATCTATGCATATGGATCTTCATATACGTTAGAAGGAAGTACCACAGGGGTGGATATATATAGAATCCAAATCTGCGAATCACTCAAATGTTATGATCTTCTACATCCGGTATTGCCGTTCCGTCATATGGACTTATGTTCTTCATATAGCATATTCAGACCAGCATAACCTCTATGAAAATTAAGTCAATACTTCCACATATTCTGGGTAACGTAGGAGCCATCTCTATTTCCCCCCCGGGAATCCTTTAGAGTCCCACTGCTTAACTTCAATTCGCCTCAACCCATCAATGTAATGTGAATATAAAACCGCCTCCCCTCCTTTGAAAAGAAGAGGCGCTTCCAGCGTTCTGATCGGTGCTTGAACATTTTGTTTCTCCATTACTATACTCTAGAGTCAATAATTTTTTATATTGAGGAACTAATGAACTCAACACTTGCTGACTTACTCTTAGTTTTTTGTTGAGGTCTATCCTGCAGAGGTACTCAAATTGGACAGTGATCAAAATACTAGGTTTCGTCATTAAAACCCCTAATTGGGTTATTTCCAAATTGTAAATCAATGTTCCAAACCGCACTCAAAGGTAGGGAATTTGCATTTTTATAGGAAAACTCTGTACCAGGAAATAATGGTTATCCACAATTATAGGCCCCTTATGGGATGTAAAATATAATCTCTTCTCACCATCAATAGTGCATATGAGACAAATGTATGCATGCAATTAAGGATGTATTTAGGGGTACGATTCTACCAATATGGTCTTTTATTTCGTCAAAATAATTTTACGGTATCAGTGCTTATGACCTCCCCTCGATTGCCTTGCGGTAATGATTCCTCTAGCATACGCCTTTGTGGGACACAAACGACGTGCTGTCAATAGATCAAAATTATTTCGTGGATGATTGCATTGAATGTCTACGGGTTCCATTTGCATGTGCTCGGGGTAGAATTTATGTATAAATGTATCCCATGCTATTAAGTATTTTTATCGAGTTCTTTTCTTTCTAAGAGGTGGAATAGAAGTAACCCGGTTAAAGCGTAATGATTATACGTTTGTAAGCCTGTATGTCACCATAATAGGTCTATTCTTCTACTCTTTCAGGAAGTCGAGTGAATATCCTATAGATTTACCTTGACACCAAAGAAGAGGTTTGAGCCAATGCTTATTTCTGTCCTTAGTTGATCCTGATTCGACATTAAAAAGTATATTGATTATTCCCCAATAACTGAATACTTTTGTCTGTAAAATATGAATATTTGATTCATCCATAATCATATTGTCTTCCCTATGGTTTGTCTCAATAACGAATGCTTTTTATACATTCAATATATAAGCTATCATATACCACAATCAATTGTTATGATGGATGATGAGATTCCTTGATACATCGCCAATTGCAATAGACTTTATTGGAGGGCTCCAATTGGCGTGCACCAGTAGGAATTGAACTACGAATTCACCAATATGAGTGGGGCGCTTACAGTCAGCCATGATGCTTTAGCGGGGTCCTCGTTACATGGTGAATAACACAAAAATTACATTGAATGCAAATCTTAGGATAAATCAATTCAATTTAGGAGGAATCAATGCAATTTAGGAGGAATCAATAAGAGGACATCAATTAAAATCATGGATTTTCGAATTGAGAGAGATCATGACTCACCATTTCTTTAGATCCATGGACCCAATTCAATTAAAGTAGGGATCCTTCATTCACATTTTTTCACCAAGAACGTTGATCAAAAACATCTTTGACTTCTGAATTTAGAGTATTCCTACTTTCCGCAATCAATGGTTCAAACGGCAATCTATATTTCACGATCAAGGGTGTAATACTTTGTAGTTAGCAGTCCTTATATGTAGTACTAACAATCAAAAATATAGGTCATAGAAACAAATATTAATTGATAGGGGCTTCTTTCAGTATTACTATGAATTCCATTGGACCCAGGAAAATGATAACGGAAGAATCCGTTGGGTCTTCCAATATCAATAGGTTGATTGATTCGCGGCTCTATTTCCAAAAAAAATAAAAAAAAGATTCTCGGAGAGTTGTTTCTGAATTCGAAAGGAGTATTGCGGTTTCTCCCAATAACTATAAGGTAGCATGCCTAATCCTAAGGGTTCGCGTTGGTGGAGGAATTGGATCGGAAAAAAGAGGAATTCTTAGTTGTAAGATATCTAATGAAAACGTCGCTGGAATGAGCTTTATTATCAAAGAGAAGATCTCAAATATCTGGGAGTTTATTTTTGCTATATTATTGGATGATCGATTTTCAAGGACCATGATTGGAATGGTGATTGTTTTCTCTAAGAAGAGTGAAATAGAATCAACCTTAAATTTTGGGAACGCCTATTCGAAATCTTAGTGAAACACTGAATTTCTTATCTCATGTCTTGCTTTTCGTTGAAAAAATTACCAATGAAGTGGATGGTTCTTAAACAACAAGGGGCCAAGGTAAAACTCTCAATCCAAGATATTGAGTCTGTTTCCCATCTCTTCGCGGAGAAAACAGCCGGGCTATTTCTTTGTAAATTGTGCTCAATTTATATGTGGCAATTCCGCCAAGATCTATTCGTTAGTTGGGGGAAGAAAGAATCCACACGAAAAAGATTTTTTGAGGAACGTATGAGAGAAATGATTGGTTAGACAATCGTGTGGTTGTAAAACAAGGATCGGTTTTTTAGAAAGGTACAAATGTATAGTCAATATTCATATGATTTCACAAGGTCTAGTTTAATTCAAGAGTAAAGAATTCTAGCCAACTTAAAAAAATTCTTCTGATCAATCCAGAGAACAGTTGGATTCCTTTAGTAATGAGGAGTTCGAATATAACAAAAAACCCAAAGTGATTAATCAAAGACAGATTAAAAAGCCGAAAAGAAAGATCGATCTTGGGATCATTCCGTTTCCTTCAACGAACGAAAAGAATTAGAATCAGGTTAATTCCCGGAATGCCATTTTGGAGGATATTACTTCAATGTCCCCCTTCTTCCACCCCTGCACACCATCTCCCTCCACCACTCCTGTCAAATATCCCCTCCCTAAACTGCACACTTTCCTACTCCGGCTCTCCCCCCCCCACCCTCTCATCTCTTAACCCTACCTTATACCTCCTACCCTTTCCCTAGCCCTGACTTCACACCCCCCAGCTATTCATGGAACGTGGGAGATAGAAACAGAAGAGATGATATTTAAATTATCTATTTTGGAAAGGAAAGCCAAGAGAGAAATCGAAGAATTTCTGGGAATCGACAAGGATCCATTCGTTCATTTTCATATTAATAGATGGCGAACTTCATCTGAGGTACGATATACTGAGAGGTCCACCTTAGATATCAGAAATTGTTGAAGAAACAAAAAAGAACTTATTTGTCCTTTCAGGCGTCGAAAGAAAGAAATGGTTAATTTAATATAGTCAAGATAATTACGTATTACCCAAAATACCGCTCAAGTATCCTATGTTCATCATATCCGGCTTTGATATGTTCCAAAGGATGAACCGGATATGGGACAATTCCAATAATATTCATTCTTGACAAAATACCATTTTTTGATTTAGTTCATCTATTCACAATGACCGGAACAGGGGAGGGATAAACGTTACACTAGATTTTTTGCATCAGAGAGAGATTCAAGAAATGGCGATCTATGCACTATATCAATAAACCGAGCCGGAATCTGGGTTGTGTCTTCATAAAGGGATTTCCTTTCTATTGATTCCTGCTGACTCTGGATCCAAAAAAATTCTTGAATGAGGCAGGAGGAATGAAAAATAAATCTTAGTGGTTCTAACTCCTATTTTTATAAAGAGATGAATCTTTTTCCGAGGATCAGAAAGAAAAAAAATGGGTAAGGATCTTGCCGGGAATGATTGGAAGATCCAAAACCAAAAATCGTGGTATTTGCTAAGCAAAAACATAATGGAGCAGTCACTCACTATAGATTGCCACAAATCTGATTCAAATCCAATATATTACCTATGGGTACATAATAATGTATTGAATCGATTCTTTTTAATGAATAGATCCGATCGCAAAACTTCGAATGAATTCAAAGGATCAAATAGGAAGGATACTCTGAATCATAGAACCTTATAAATGAAAATACATCAACCAATATTTATAGATTGAAAAAAGAGTAAGAAAAAAGGTTAGAGCCTCTTATTTGATTTCTCGAAATGCGGATCATTAATCCGGGGTCCTGATGTATAGATTACACAATGGGCCAATGGGAGCAAGGAGTTTCCATGGAACATTTGGAAACATTCTTGTTCAGGGGTTTCCAAACTCAACGATTGTGTCTCCAAACTTAAAACACGAGGGTTGGCTTTGTTGCGGACTTAACCCAACACACTACTGCCACGACCTGACGAAAGCCATGCACCACCTGTGTCCACGTTCCCGAAAGCCCACCTCTCTTTCAAGAGGGATTTGACGGCATGCAAGGCCCTGGTTAAGGTTCTTCACATTGGGCAATCGATTTAAATTACATGATCCACCTCTTGTGAGGGCCCCCGTTATTCCTTTGAGTTTCATTCGTGCGAACGTACTCCCCAGGCGGGATACATAACGCGTTTAGCTATAGCACTTGCACGGGCGATACCACAAACGCCGAGTTCCATAATTTACGGCTAGGACTGGGGGTATCTAATCCACATTTGCTCCCCTAGGCTTTAACTCGTATCAGTGTCAGTGTCGGACCAGCAGATTGATTTTGCCGTTGGTGTTCTTTACGATCTCTTACGCAGTTCACCGCCCCAATCTGAAAGTCCTATCCCCTACCGTACTTCAGCTGGTAGTTTCACAGCATGTCCAGGGTTGAGCCCTGGGATTTGACGGTGGACTTAAAAAGCCACTAAAGACGCTTTAAGCCAAATTATTCGAAAACGCTTTGCATCATATGTATTATCGCGGCTGTGTGGCACAGAGTTAGCCGATGCTTATTCTCACAGATACACGTCATTGCTTCTTCTCGAGAAAGAAGTTACAACCCGTGGGCCTTCTACTCCACGCGGTATGCTTCCGTTAGGCTTTATCCTTGCGGAAACAGACCCCACTGCTGCCCTCCCATAGGAGTTGTGCCAATGTCTCAGTCCAAGTGTGGCTGATCATCCTCTCGGACCAGCTACTGATCATCGCCTTGGAGAAGATATTGGCTCACCCAACTCGCTTAATCAGAAGCTAGCCTTTCGCGGGCGTTTTATTCCTCCTTTTGCTCCTGCAGACTACGGGGATTAGAAGACGTTGCCAGCTGGTGTTTCCCCTCCCAAGGGGCAGTTCTCGGTTACTCACCCGTCAGCCAATGGAAAAACACCCGTCGTGTTTCCGTTTCGACTTGAATGTGTTAAGCATGCCGCCAGCGTTCATTCCTGAGCCAGGATCGACACTCTCCATGAGATTCATAGTTGCTTAATTATAGATTCCTGTTTCATGAGACCAAAGCGAATTTTGAAGTGTCTTCAGTCAAGTCATAACTGTATCCATGCGCGTAATATTATCTGGAGTTCGCTCCCAGAAATATAGTCATCATTGCACCTCCGTCAATCCCGAGCCGCTTATCATTATCATTGAAACACGGAGGGGGAGTAAATCCAACTAGAAAAACTCACTTGGGCTTCGGGATAATCACGCGAACTGATGACTGCCCACCACATCAAGGTTGGACACTCGTACCGTGGAGTAGAATCCCGTCCCCGCCCCACGAGAAGTAGAACTGGACTAATCCTAAGTCAAGGGTCGAGAAAACTCAATGCCCTATTCTTGAACAAATTAGAGCGAGACTTCTTCGCCACTATTATGAATATGAAATAATGGTCAAAATCGGATTCAATTGGATCAACTTCCCCTTCGGAAATAGGATTGACTACCGATTCCGAAGGTTGGAGTTACATCTCTTTCCATCAAGGAGTTCTTATGCGTTTTCCACGCCTTTTGAGACCCAAAAAATGGGACACATCCTTTTCTTATGTGAACACATTACAAGATTCGTCATTACAAGAAGGCTAATGATAACCATACCATTAACTACTTAATTTTATGAATTTCCATTAGTAATAGGAATACATGTCCTAACGTACCGAAGTTGGAACTTGCTATCTCTTCCTAGAAGGCAAAAGTTTACCTCCGTGGAAAGGATGATTCATTCGGATTGACATGACAGTACAACTACATTGCCAGCGCCATGTTGTATATTCGAAAAAAGAGGTTGACCTCCTTGCTTCCCTTCATGGTACATCTCTTCCCGCTGAGCCCGTTTTTTCTCGGTCCACAAAGAAAAAATCTAGGAACTGGCTGCCACAGTTATCACGGAAGAAGAAAGGACTCACTAAGTGAAGAAAGGACTCAATAAGTAGGGGAATCACTAACTAATACTAATCTAATATAGTAGTCAATATATATAAATAAAAGAAAATACTAATATAATAGAAAAGAAATGTCTTTTCTGTATACTTTCCCTGGTTTCCATTGCTAAGCGGGCTTTAATAACTATTTTCCCCAACGAAGTTTGTGGAATAATGTGATGGTCTGAAATGAGCACGGAATATCCGTTCTTTCTACAAAAAGGATGGATTGAACTCATAATTAATTAGATGCTTTTTATGAATGTCAACAAAGTATCGTAAGTAAATTGCTCCCAGTTGTTCAAATATTGGATAACCAGAGTCATTCTTTGATAAATGATCAATATTAGTCAGACTCAATAAAATTTGATCAATACTAATTTTCTGTCGTTAAGGTGGAGAATTGAACCAATAATTTCTCTGTCTTCATCATCAATCGAACACTCTTCGACGACCCAGCCCAGGATTTTTATTTTCTCATCATACAAATCCCATTCATGATTTTTCTTTTCTATAAATGAATACGATCTCTTTACTTGTATGAATTAATGGTCTCGTATTCTCAAAAAAGTGATTCCATTGATGGGGTTTGGTATGATCGATGGAGATGATATTCCAATATTCTGGTTAGAACGTTTTGATTGACCCAATAAGGGGACCAAACATTTGCACAAGAAGCAGAACCCCGTATTTCTTCTAGAGAATCTCCTAATTGTTCCAGAGCAACTAGAAAGAGATTCCCTTAACAGAAAGAATTAGTTCAGATGTGGATACCTATCCAGAAGTTTTCGCAAATCAATATAGATTGATGGCGTCATAAAATTTTTTACCTGTCGAACCTGGTGTGTAATCACTAGAGGCCCAGAAAACAGAGAAGATGTGTACGAACGAGACATCCAGCAACAAGAAGAAGAAAAAAAATTGAATAGAGGAACTCCCGAGCATTTGGCGATCTCAAATGTGTCGATGTCAATGGTGACTTATTATTTCGATCAATCATTTTTTCGGAAAGAAGAAGATTATGTAAACACTTACTCGATATCTCACTTATCAGATTCCATTGTGGAAGACACTATTTTCTCTGACGAATTCGCCATGATATACCTGATCCATGCATAATATTAGGAAAAATGGATACAAATTTCTGACTGCTACTTAGTATTGGCAATAGGTTTGAAGTATCTAAAAATATCAAATTTAGATATTTGTACCCTATCGAAGTAAGGAACCATGGCATCATATATGTTTTGGAATAGATTCCACTTTGGAGAGTTGAAAAAGCCACTCCTCGTTGAAGGGTTTATACGTCTGGCCCTTTTAGAAACGCATTTTTTTAGACAAAACTCCATTTGCTCTTTTCGGAGGATAAATCTTTCTCAGAACATGGAGTGTGAATCAAACCATGTTTGAATTGAAATTGAAGATACTGATGCATTTCTTCCTTATGAATCAGATAGATTCATATCTGAAGAGGTTGACAATAAATTCTTTCAAATTGGACTATTTCCCCTTGTTTAGAGTTTGTTGTTTTTTTGTTCCAGAAATGTCTGCGATCAAGATATAAGATCTACGAAACAAATGGATTGAACGCTAGGAAAATGGGAAAAGATTGTACAAGTTATAGTTTCGTCACCAATTTGTGGAAAATTGTTAGGTATGGATATGTTAGATACCGTGGAGCGATTGTGGTGAGAATAGTATATCTCCCCCCAAAAGCATGTTTTTTTATGCCGCACAAAGAAAATATTTTGTTGCGATAAAAAGATATTGGAAATTGTCCATAGTAAAATCCAAATTATTGAACGGGCTTTCCACTTGAAAAGGCGGAATCTTGTGTTCCAATAGAAGAAGAAGTGATGTTGGATTATTTCAAGACGAAGTCGATTTGATTTATAAAAAGAAGAATCAATGAACTTCTATGAAATGGTTTTAGGGATTCACCAATTGTCTTGATCGTTGGATATCATGAGATAATAGGAACCGGTGTTGATCAAAGGATTCTCCTGCGGGTATTCTAGTATGGAATGAGTCAATCATCCCACTTTGGTATATTATTGAACAAAATGGTGATATGGTTCTCCATTGATCAAGACTTTGATTTTTGGGAAGTATCATGATCGTCCAATACGAGAAGGGTTTCAATTTTTTCAAATGAACAATTTAAGACCTATTGATTCTAACAAATAATTGCAGAGTGATAATTCGAACACTTTCAATCTTCATAGATGTAGAGCTAGGACTATGAATGGGATATTGTTCTAAAAACCTCATACAAAAAAGAAGAAGTGAGTTAGACAAAAATAAAGCAATTGGACAAAAGAATAGTGGACGTGGAACCAAAAGAAACGAATGACTTAGACAAATCTTTTTTGTCGATAACCTTAACAAATCAATCGAATAGGGTTTTAAAATTTTTTAAACCGTACAAAAAAATCAATCGAACACTACTGAAATGGCTTTCAACTTCAAAAATGGACTATTCCAAATGTTCTTGGAGCAACTTCTGACTCCCATTGGACCCATTTGTACTATATTGCATCAGGATCCCGATTAATGGATCTCTAGGTCGAGAAATCAAAATAAGGCTTGAACCATTTCTTCGGACTCTTTTTCAAATTCGATAAATATTGATGATCGTATAGTCATTGTAGTTATGATTCAGAGTATCCTTTCCTATTTGATCCCTTTGAATTTCATATTCGACGTTGCGATCGATCTATTCATTAAAGAGAATCGATTCAATACATTTCTTATGTACCCATCGGGTACTATATTGGATTTGATAAGAGTCGGGACATCTATATGAGTGACTGACTCAATTATGTTTGTTGCTAGCAAATATCACATTTTGGTTTTGGATCTTCCAAATCATCCCGAAAGGAAGATTCCTCACCATTTTTTGTTGATCCTTCGAGAAAAAGATTATTCTTTCATAAAAAATAGCGAGGTAGAACCATAAAGGATTTATTTTTCATTCATCCCTGGCCTCATCAAGAATTGTTTTTGTATCCAATCCGCAGGAATCAATAGAAAAGGCATCCCTTATAATCCAACTAGATCATCTCGGTTATTGATAGAGTGAATAGATTGCCATTTCTTGATATCTCCTTCTGATGCAAAATCATCGTGTCAAGTGTATCCTCCCCTGTTCCGATCATGGAATAGATGAAATAAAATCAAAAAATGGAGATGTGAAGAATTGAAATCTTATTGGAACTGTCCATATCCGGTTCATCTTCGGAACCAGATTCACATCCCGGATCTGATGAAAAAGGATGAATTGCTGACGGTATTTTGTAAATAAGTAATATATCGTGAATATATTAACCATTTCTTTCTTTCCCAACGCCTGGAAGGGACAAAAGAAAGATATGATGTGTTCTTCAACAATTTCTAAATCTCTAGTGGCCTCAAGTAGATTCGAACCCAGATGAATTGAAAGTTACTGACATCTATAGAGAAAAAGAATGAACGAATCTTGTAGATTCTAAGAAATTCTTTTTTGATTTCTTTCGGAAACAGATGAATATGACTTTTATCACGTTCGTGAATAGCTGGGACATGAGGAAGATCCGAAAGGGCACTTCGGGAATTGGCTGATTCTATCTGTTTTGTTCCATGTGAAGAAAGGAGGATCCCAAAAGAATCAATCTTTCTTTATGTGTTGAATCTGGTCTTGATTAATCAATGTGTGAGATGCTACCGAATCCTCATTACTAATGGAAGCCACATGTTCTCTGGATGATCAGAAGATAGTTTGGCTAGAATTCGTACTTGAACGAAAACTAGATCTTGTGGAAATCATATTGAATATTTGATGCTTACATTCTGTACCTGCTAAAAACGATCAAGGTTCCAACCACACATTGTCTAAACCAAATCCAATTCTCTCTCGATACATTCCTTTTAAAAATCCGATTCGGGCAGATTTTCCCCAACTAACGAGAGATCTTGGGCATTGCCATATAGAAATTGAGGCACAGTTTTGCAAAGAAAGAAATAGCCCAATGATTCTCGAGAGAAGAGATGGGAAACATGTTCAATACATTTGATTGAATAGTGGACCAGCCCTTGTGTTTGAAGAAACCCTCTATTCAATTGATATTTTTTTCACAAAAAGCAGACGGAGATAAGAAATCCAGTGGTCACTAAGTTTCATATAGTGGTCCCGAATTTAAGTTGATTCTAGTTCGCCTCTTCTTGAGAAAGACGATTCTCAAAAATTCCCAATAAGGTTCTTGCAAATCGGTCATCCATATAATATACAAAAAGAAACTCCAGATATCTTGAGGATCTTTCTATTTGAATAAGATCTCATTCCAGAGACGGTTTCAAATTAGATATCTTACAACTAGAATCCTCTTTTTTCCGATCAAGTTCCTCACCAACGCAAAGCCGTGAGTTGATTCAGGCATGCTACACTTTTTAGTTATTGGGAGAACCCAAGTTACTCTTTTTGAATTCAGGAAACAACTATCAGAGATCTTTTTTCCGTTGGGAAGATCAGGAGCGCAACAATCACCTAATTGATATTGTAAGGGAACCAACGGATCTTCCAGTGTATCATTTCTGGGTCCAATGGAATTCACAGGTACTAGAAGAAGCCCTTCTTCAAATACAGATTTTTTCATTCGACCATATTTCGATTGTTAATACGATATATAAGGACCTCTACTACAAAGAGTATTACACCCTTGATCGTGAAATATCGATTGCTTGGTGAACCCTGTGAATTGCGTGAAAGTAGGATACTCCAAATTCGGGGGTCAAAGAGTTTTAGAAAACGTTCTTGGTGGAAAAAAATGTGAATGAAGGATCCCACGGAATTGAATTGGGCCAATGAAATCTAAGGAAATGTGAGGAATTCTTATCTCTCCCCAATTCGAAAATCCAGGATCTGAATTGATTTCCTGCTATTGTTCCTCATAAATTTATTGATTCCTCCTAATGAATAAATTCCGCTTAAATTGCATTTATTTATCCTAAAAGATTAAATTCATTGGAATTGGTTCTTAACCATGTACGAGGATCCCCGCTAAGCATCCATGCTGCAGCTGAATGGTGAAAGCACCAACTCATAATTGGAGAATTCGTACGTTCAATTTCCTACGGATGCACGCCAATGGGACCCTCCAATAAGTTCTATGGGAATGGCTTTATCAATGAATCTCAGCATCCAAATAACGGAATGATGTGGTAATCATATCATAAATAATGAACAGTAAGAACAAAGCATTCGTATTGAGACTATAACTCATAGGGAAGAGAAGAAAATAGATTTATGGAGGAATCAATATGGCATAGTAACAGAAAAGAATTCGGTTTATTGGGGGAAAAAATATATAATTTATAATGTCGATCAGGATCAACTAGACAGAAATAAAGCATGGGTCGAACTCTTCTTTGGTTGTTAGTAAATAGCTATGAATAGTCATCGACTTACGGGAAAGAGTAGAAGAAAGAAATGAGACCTATTAGGACCGCACATACAAGCATTACAGAGTATGATCATTACGCTTCAAACCGGGTTATTCTATCCACCTATTTAGAAAGAAGAGAACCTCATAATAAAATACTTAATAGCATGTTATTACATTGCTACAAAACTTCACCCAAGCAACACCCAATGAACGTAGGTTTAGACGTCAGTGTATGTAATCAATCCACGAAAAATTTGAGTATGGACCAAAAGTCATTGTGGTAAAGGTGTTAATGCCAGAGAATCTTACCGCAACGCATAGGATAGAGGGGAGGACATAAACATCTATAACGTAAAATCGAAAGAAAAAGACATATATGTTAGAATCGTAACCATAGAATACGTCCCTAATCGAAATGCATACATGTGTCTCATACACTATGGGGATGGTGAGATGAGAAGAGAAGAGATAGATTTACACCTAGAGGGCAAATTGGAGATACCATTGTTTCTGGTACAGAAGTTCCTATAAAAATGGGAAACGCCCTACCTTTGTGTGCGGTTTGAACTGTTGATTTACGTAATTGGAAATAACCAATTAGGTTTACGACGAAACCTAGAAATTGATCACTGATCCAATTTGAGTACCTCTGCAGGATGACCTTAAACGGAAACTGAAACGCAATGCAGCAAGTGATTGATCTTTATCGTCCTTCATATAAATTATGACTTCGAGAGATATAGTAATATGGAGAAGACAAAATTGTTTCAAGCACCGACAGAACCGGAAGCGCCCCTTCTTTCAAAGAGAGGAGGACGGGTTATTCACATTTCATTTGATGGTCAGAGGCGAATTGAAAGTTAAGCAGTGGGAATTCTAAAGATTCCCCGGGGGAAAAATAGAGATGTCTCCTACGTTACCCATAATATGTGGAAGTATCGACGTAATTTCATAGAGTCATTCGGTCTGAATGCTACATGAAGAACATAAGCCAGATGACGGAACGGGAAGACCCAGGATGTAGAAGATCATAACATGAGTGATTCGGCAGATTTGGATTCATATATATATCCACCCATGTGGTACTTCATTCTACGATATATATAAGATCCATATGTATAGATATCATCATCTACATCTAGAAAGTCGTATGCTTTGGAAGAAGCTTTTACCGTTTGGGAAGGGGTTTTGATTGATCAAAAGAAGAATCTACTTCAACAGATATGCCCTTAGGCACAGTCATACATAACATAGAAATCACACTTGGAAAGGGTGGACAATTATCTAGAGCAGCGGGTGCTGTAGCAAAACTGATTGCAAAAGAGGGGAAATAGGCCACATTAAAATTACCTTCTGGGGAGGTCCATTTGATATCCAAATACTGCTCGGCAACAGTCGGACAAGTGGGGAATGTTTGGGTGAACTAGAAAAATTTGGGTAGAGCCGGATCTAAGCGTTGGCTAGGTAAGCGTCGTGTAATAAGAGAAGTAGTTATGAACCCTGTAGACCATCCCCATGGGGGTGGTGAAGGGAGATCACCAATTGGTAGAAAAAAACCCACAATCCCGTGGGAATATCCTGCACTTGGAAGAAGAAGTAGAAAAAGGAATAAATATAGTGGTAATTTGATTCTTCGTCACCGTAATAAATAGGAGAGAAAATGGAATTTAATTATTCATTTTTACAAAAAATTTACAAAAAAAAAATAGGAGTAATCTTGTGACACGTTCAGTAAAAAAATCCCTTTGTAGCCAATCATTTAATAAAAAAAATTGATAACCTTAACACAAAAGCAGAAAAAGAAATAATGGGCGAATGACGGGAAATGAACCCGCGCATGGTGGATTCACAATCCACTACCTTGATCCACTTGGCTACATACGCTCCCTCGCCTACTTACATTCCATTTTTACATTACTTAAATTCAAAAACAAAAGATTCAAGTTCGAATATTTCTCTTCTTTCTTATTTCAATGATATTATTATTTTGATTATTATTTCAAAAATAAAAATATGAAGTCAAAATTTTATTTTTTTTGAAATGAAATAAAAAAGATATAGTAACATTAGCAACAAGAGGAACACGTTATATTTCTACAATTTTAAATAAATAGAAAATAAAAATAGAATAATCAATCATGAATAAATGTAGCCAAATACCCTCTATTTTTTCGTATTAAACAAAAAAAAGTCTTATGTCAGTAAAATACAGAAATACTAAAGAAAAAAAAGAAAGGAGCAATAGCACCCTCTTGACAGAACAAGAAACGATTATTGCTCCTTTCTTTTCAAAAAACCTCCTATAGACTAGGCCTAGGCAAAACGTATCCATTTGAAGATGAGTGCGAAGCACTCTAGGTCTAGAGGAAGTATGAGAATTACGTCATGCATAACTCCATACCAAGGTTCGCAGGGTGATTGATATCAGCACAAGTGTTAATTACACGACCCTGACTGTCAAACTACAATTGGTTGAATTGAACCAGTTAGGGTGAAAGACATAGTGCTGATACCTAAATAGGTAAAAACCAGATACACTACAGGCCAAGAACTAGGGAAGAAGTTGGAAACGAACGAGAGTTGTTGAAACTATCATATTGGAAGATCAATCGACCAAAATAACCCTGAGCGGCTACGATATTATAAGTTTCTTCCTCTTGATCGAATCTGTAACCTTCATTAGCAGATTCATTTTTTGAGGTTTCCCTGATCAAACTAGAAGTTACAAAGGAACCATGCATACATTGAGTAGGGAGCCGCCAAATACCCCAGCTACATCTAACATGTGAAATGGGTGCATAAGATGTTGTGTTCGGCCTGGAATACAATCATGAAATTGAAATGTACCAGAGATTCCTAGAGGAATTACCATCAAAAAAAATCCTTGGACGATTGGGTAGATCAGAAAAAGTGCGGGGGGGCACTTGGGTAGCAGCTGCCAAAGGAGCTGAGGATGCAACAACAACCAAAGTCGCATACCCAAGACCGAAATCTGAAGCTTCCCACTCACGACCCATGTAACAAGCTACGCCAAGTAAGAAGTGCTAGAACAAGTAGTTCATTAAGGACTTACAGTTGATAACCATTCATCAACAATGCCTTCCCGGATTGGTGTAAAAATGTAAAACCTATAGATGCAGAAGAAGTCGAAAATGGCACCGGAAATAATGTTGTTTCCGTTAAAGTTAGAGACCCTGAAAAAGGTTTCAAGAATACATTCAATGATTAATCGGGAGGAGCAGCAATGAAGGCCCATAATAAATAAAGAAGTTGCCGTCAATAAGGTAGGATGAATCAAAACACCAACCATTCCACTGCCCCGCGGTCCTACCTCCTCTCTCTTTCTTCTTTCACCTATCTATCCTCTTCCTCTAGTAAAAGACGGTTTTCAGTGCTCGTTATCCATAGTTACAGAAGCGACCCCCATAGGCTTTCGCTTCGCGTCTTCTAAATTGAGTCATGGTAAAATCTTTGTTTATTTAATAATCAGGTACTCCCAAGCACACGAGTTTTTACAAATAAAAATATAAAATGAAAGGCTTGTTATTCAAAGTTATAACACGGACTTATGATTAATCGTGTCAACAAAGGTATTGGGGATCTATTCAAATGTTAACGAAATTGATTGGAAAATCCGGACTCCTACAGAGAATAAATTTCGATAGTGATAGTGGGTTGCCCGGGATTGACCCGGAACTCCCTAACCCTAAACCCTTAAACCCTAAATGGGATGAGTAGATAAGTTCCTTGTTAAATAAAATAAATGTTAATCGAAATTCAATAAAAAAGTAAGAGCCCTCCCCAAGCCGTGCTTGCACTTTCATTGCACAGCGGGTTTCCCTATGTTATACTAATACTTGCTCTGCTATTCTGCCCAAGCCTTGTGAGGAAGAGTTACGGGGGCGTAAACAAAAAAATACGCCGAAGGCGTATACTATGGGTAATGATTCCCTATTCACGATAAATAAAGATAAAGCCATTCCATTTCGACAAAAGACCCACACCCAAGTTCCATAGCTTTGGTTCGCTATCCCGATCATGATTTCCTACCCCCAAAGGGAAAGGTACTTCTCCTTTTTGGCCGGTGTGGCGAGGAGGATTGAACCCCAACACCGTGGTTTTGTAGCCACGTGCTCTATCCTCTAAGCCTACAGGCCCCACCCCGTTCTCAACTGGATCTGTTCACGGGAGCACCCTCAAAAACAGAAACCTTTCCTTCCCCCTCTATTTCGGTTTGTGGTGTTAAGAAGATGGTGAAAGAGAAGAGTTTATCTCTATAAAGTATATAAGAAGGGCATCCGAGGTGTGAAGTGGAGCAGAAGGGTGGGCACAAATTGGGGATTGAATAAAATGAACTTTTTTTTTGCGTTTTCATATTGAAAAAAGTAAATATAAGAATGAGAGGGCGTTACGCTTTTTATCATACCTTGGCGTCGAGCTATTTTTCTGCAGGACCTCCACTACAGATCGTCACCGCCCAGTAGAGTTTAACCACAAGTTTGGGATGGAATTGGTTTGGTTTGTGTCTGTGGTTCCTATACCCTAGGGACACCAGAATATCAAACCATGAACGAAGAAAGGCATGAGAGGAAAAGCATATTGTCTAGTGATTGTGAGGCCCCCATTCTTAACTGGAGGGACACCAAAGGCCTCTGCCTTTCCATCCCTTGAATAGATAGAGAGGGAGGACAGAGCTTGTGCGTTTTTCATGTTTCCAAGGAGTTGAAATAAGGTTTTTTCGTTGTTGTCAAAGATTTGAACATGAAAATAGATGGCGAAGTGATGATCGAATTGATCAGGTATGTAGGAACAAGGTTCAAGTCTACCGGTTATGTTAGGATGCCTCAGCTGCATACATCACTGCACTTCCATTGACACCTATCGTAATGATAAACGGCTCGCTCGCCGTGACCTTCTCTTGAATTCTCGAAAAAAACTTTTGTCGTACATCCCCTCAAGGACAGCGAACCCATCGCTGTCTCGGCTTGTGTACCGGAAGCTCAGGGGAAGTCAGAGGGAAAGTCAGAATAGAAGGAAAGCACTCATCTCGGGGTGGGTTAATACTAAATGCTTCAGCAGGTTATCAGCTCCGACTTTGATACCCAGCGGTTACCGTGGGCACGATAACTGGACACTAGGAGGTTGCGTCCTTCCCGATCCTCTTTGTACTAGGGAAAGGTCTCTCCAATTCTCTAACGCCCCACACCGGAATGGAGCCACCGAACTATCTCAAGAGATTCTGAAACCAGCTCACGATACACTTTAATGGGCGAACAGCTCAACCCTGGAACATACTACAGCCAAGGTGGAGAACGAGCCGACATCGAGGTCGGTGCCAAACCTTCCCGTCGATGTGAGCTCCTTGGGGAAGATCAGCCTGTTATCATAGAGTAAATTTTATCCGGTGAGCGACGGCCCTTTCACTCGGCACCTCGAATCACTAAGGAAGAATTTTCGTCCCTGCGGACGGGTGGGTTTGTAGCAAGCTACCTTGTGCCTTTGCACTCAAGGGCCAATCTCCGTCCAGCCCGAGGAAAGGAAAACTTTGCACGCCTACGTTACTTTTGGAGGCTACGCCCAATAGAAAGGTTACTGAGGATTTCCCTTGGCACGTAAGTCCGAAACAAAATAAGAATTATAGCCCTTCAGGAGTGGTATTCTCACTGCTGGCTCGGGCCCCCTCAAAAGGAGGGCCTTCTTAGCTTCCACCAAGTGCGTAGGAGAAAGGCCTAAAAGCCAAGCCCAAAGGGAACAGTGAAGCTTCATAGGGGTCTTTCTTTCTGAGGCAGGAGTCGGATCTTCACAGAATGTCTATTTAACCGAGCCTCTCTCGAGACGTGCCTAGAAAGTTAACGCCTTTCGTGCGAGTCGAAACTTACCGACAAGGAATTTTGCTACCCTAGGAACGTTAAGTTACGTCCGCCCGTTCACGGGGCTTCGGTACGCCGTTCTACCCTTTCATTAGGTCCACTAACTGCTTGACCTTCCGGCACTGGGCAGTGTCAGCCCCCAACATGGTCTTACAACTTGGTGGAGAATTGTGTTTTGGTAAACAGTCGCCCGAGCCGGTCACTGCGACCCCTTGTGAGGAGGAACACATTTCTCCATAAGGTACGGGGCTATTTTGCCGAGTCTCCTTATAGAGAGTGTCTCGCGCCCTACGTATTCTCTACCTACCACCTGTGTCGGTTTGGGTACAGGGTCACCTCTTGCTTAACGTCGTTCGAAGCTTTCGGGGGTATTGGCTGGGTTACTTTAGCGCCGTAGCGACCTGCTATTCGAACATGGCTCGAGGCATTTTCTATACCCCTCGTAACATGAAAAAGCAGGGCCACCTACGTTCTTGAACACCTAAGCTATCTTTAAGCTAACCTTAGCCTCCTCCGTCCTCGGGACAAACAAGGGGTAGTACAGGAATAATCACCTATTGACACGATATGCCTTGCGCCTGATCTTAGGGCCCTGACTCAACCCCGTGGACGACACCTATTGCGGAGGAGAACCTTAGGTTTCGGGGCATTGGATCTCACAAATGTTTGCGTTTACTCAAGCAGACCATTCTCGCTTATGCTTCGTCCACACCAATCGTTCTGTGGAGATTTCTCTAAGGAGGAATTCTCCCTCTACGACCGATGTTGGATTTTTACATCCCTTAGCTGCGGCAGACCGCTTTAGCCACGTTATCTTTTGGCGCAGAAAGAGCGTCGATCAGTGAGCTATTACACCACTCTTTCAAGGTTGATGTTTTCTAGGCAAAACATCCAGGTTGTCTTACACACTAACTCCTTTTATCACTGAGCGGTCATTTTGAGGTCATTCTAGTATTTAAGAGTTGCCTCAATTTTGTACCGCTATCACGGGCCCGCACCAAAAACAGGGCTTAACCTTAGATGTCAAGTCAACTGCTCCCTCAACGCATTTCGGAGGACAGAGAACCAGCTAGCTCTGCGTTCGAGTGGCATTTCACCCTAACCACAACTCATATGCTGATGCTTCAACAATCAGGTGGGTCGGACTCCACTTAATTTCAACCTATACCTTCATCCTGGTCATGGATAGATCAACAAGTTTGGGTCCATAAGCGTTGACAATGGCCCATGAAGACTCGCTTTCGCTACGGCTTCGGTTGGTTACCTTAACCAAGCCCCTTCATATGAGTCGGCCAACTCATTTCTTCAACAGGCACGCGGGGTAGAGCCTGGCTCCTCCCACGCTTGGGAGCTGACGGTTTCATGTTATATTTCACTCCCCGATGGGGGTCGTTTCACCCTTCCTTACGGAATACTTCGCTATGGTCACCCAGGAGTTATTTGAGCATTGCAAGGTGGTCCTTCTATTCACATAGGATTCCACGTGCCCTATGCTACTTCGAGGTCGAGGCGTAAAGCTAGTTGTGCTTCTGGCTAGTGGAATTTTGCCATCTAGGGTGCAAAATTCATGCTGCTTCGCTAGCAGCAGACGCTTTGTATTGCTCTCCACAACTGTTTTAGGTTTAGGCTGCTCCTATTCGCTCGCCGCTACTACGGAATCACTTTTGCTTTCTTTTCCTCTGTTACTAAGTTGTTTTAGTTCGACCAGGTGGCCTCTTGCCTGCCTATGGATTCAACAACGTTCGAAGGTTGCCCTATTCGGGAATTCCGGATATAAGCTTATTTTTCCAAACTCCCCGAAGCATTTATCGATTAATACGCCCTTCCTCGTCTCTGGGTGCTGGTATCCACCGTAAGCTTTCCTCGTTTGAACCTCACCCTTACTTTTAAGGCTATGCATCCCTAAGGTTGCTATAGGAGGATCTTTTGACTTCTTCCCATGATGATAAATCATTAGAATTCGAACCGCCAATCGAAAAAATTGGCTGCTATCATAAAGCTTTGTATCGGCTAAGTCAGGAGTTGCAGAGAGTGACTCAATCAATCAAAATCCGCGCAGGATTAAACCACGACCCTAAGGTCCCCCGATATGATTCTACCATAGAGGCCAAACGATAGACATAACTCCCCCGAACGCAGCTTATAAATTTAATCGTATTGTGCTCTCCAAAGAGCAACTATTCTCAAACATCACTCAACAAGGTTGCTGAGTTGGAATCCATTCTAACTAAGGATTCTTGTGGTTCGGAGGATCCAACTACAGGAGAAACAGGAACACAAAGTCTGCTCCCCATTTATCTACGTACTCATTTATGTATTCAAAGCTAGTGTTGTAAAAACTAGCATACCTAGGATGTAGTTTAAGATCTCATCGGGTTTGTGTGCAGATCAAGAATAAACTAGTGTCACATACTTGAGTCTAGATCACCTCTGATATCCATCCTAACACCTCTGGTTATCGTTAATATCATATGTGCGTCATTTGAGGCTCCCTCATTCATTCATTTGGGACTTTAACTTTAGCCCGACATAGATCATGTGAGCATCAGGAAATCCAATGTCTCCCCACAACGAAAAGAGGTGGAATCACCGGACAATGGACCCAAAATATTAGAGATACTTAGTGAAACCCTTTCTAGATCCTATATTGGTAGTATAGGTGAAACTAAGAGATATAAGGAGAACCCCCAAATTTTGTTTTCCGGCAGGTTGGGACAGTCTATCTCACGAGAGTTACGTGACCCTCTGCCCTTCCGAAAGAAGGCCATCACCGTCATGCTCTAGCCGATCGGCTGATCCGTATAAGTTCATTACATTCACTCATCTACGTCATGGAAGGATGGTTCTAGATGAGGACACATAGCTCAATAGATGATTTCATCTCATCATTAACATAATTCTACATTATCTCAATACTTCATTAGAGTGTCATAGAGAACTGGTCTCTTCTTTAGCTTTACACTCTTATAGGTGAGTACGTTTTGGTAACAGTTACTTAGGCTAATTTGAGATGCTCTAATCTTCACAGTAGCCTCTTATCATGTGTCACCACATTCATTATTCTTAAGCATATATGCTCTTCAGAATTACTCACCCCTTTTTTGTTAATGCATTTCATCATATACCAATTGCACTGGCATTTAGGGTGTTTTCACACTCTACTTGCCCTTCTAGGGTTTCATCATTCCTTACATACATCTTAGGTTCACTTACTTTACACATATGCTTTCGACTTATGGGTGTACATACAAGCCATGAGGCTCTTCAATCATAGTTCGTTAAGTGATCATATCTTCCTAAGATTATGTGGTACAAGACCTACAGACAACAAAAAAAAATCTCTTTGTAAAGTATGACAAGATCTCAATTTCTATCATGTAGGCAACATTAGTTTAAACATATTCACATATGACTTATGTATCAATAGAAATTTGGGCAGGGAATCTGATTTGAATTTAACAACAATCAATGGCTTAGGGGACACAAGATCGAGCCCCAACGCCTCTTTTCCATTGTTCGTGTACAATTTCTCTCTTTAGTTTTCGTTCGTTTGGGACCTAAGAGATGTGGGATCGAACACCACAACCTCATTTATCTTTTGTGTACTTTTCCTTAACAAATTTTTGTTTGACCAAGAGGGTGCGGGATCGAACCCCGCACCTCATTTTCTTTTCTCCTTAATTCCCATTATTCTGAAGTGTGGATTTCCCACATGCCTCGTTTTGATGTTCCTTTTTATTTCTCTCTTATTTTTGAAAGAGAGGTTGTGGGTTCGAACCACCCCAAACACCCGTCATTCTTATTTTAGTTTACTATACTAAGTTTTTTCAGTCGGTAAAGTCACACGGGTTCGAATCCACAGCCAACATTCTTGTTTAACTCACAATAGTTTCAATTATTTTTAAAACATGGTGAGGTCACGGGTTCGATACCAGTGACTCACTTATTTTTCTTCTTTTACATAGATTATTTAACAAATTAAATCTTACTTTGGCTGAAATTACTAAAAAGGTGCGGGAAATTTGAAAGTTACATACTTTCAGCTCTTTCATCAATATTTTGAGTTAATTTCTTAGGCCATTTCGTGAATCATTTAGCTAATAGTTTTCACTCAATCCAGCCACCTTTACTTCATATGAACAGCACAATTTATACACGGTTTTTTGCACGTGAAATATAATCATAAAACATGTCATTCCATGCGCCAGTCCGTGTCCAAGAGCCACTACAACACACACTTTGCACATATACTTATCACATAGTCTTGGAAAAACATACTTGAATAATAATATAAATCCGAACACACATACTTGAACATGATCATCACGAAAACACATTACATCCCTAATTTCTAGCAGCAAACATATCCAACCTACGAATCAATGGGAGCTAGTGTTAGGGACAAGCAACAGGGAACAACCCTAGTTTTCTGAATAGATTCATCTGAGTCCTAAGGGTCTCTTGGGAAAGTGACCAAGAGTAAGAAAAACCATACCTTATTTTGACGTTCAACCCTTGAAATTCTGCCCAAAGACATCCAAACTCACGTCCAATCCCGAAATCTTCAACACCAAACTTCGACGGAAAAACCCTCCCTTTTGCCTAACGTTTTTGGTTATGTTTTGAATAAGTTTTTAACGTAAATTTCTTCAAGTGTGAAGAAATTTTAGTTGCTTATCAGTTATTGTGTTTAGGAAGAGAGAACATGAAAAGAAAGAGAGATATGACGTGAGACAGAGAGAGAGAGAGAGAGTGTTAAACGTGAAAGGTTGTTTAAGCTTAGGTAAAGACTTAGTCAAACTAGGACTCTTTCAAACCTTTAAAAAGAACTTATTTTCCTTTTTCTTAAATCAGCTAATAAATATTAATTAATTTCATTAATTTACCAATTTAAATAAAACAATTTAAATCATTACTCCCACCTAGGTTTGAACCCGGGTGGAGCAAGATTTTGCTAAAAGAGCAATTTCGGCCCTCTCTCCCCAAAATACCCCTCCACCTTATTAATTAAATAATTATTTACATATTTAAGGTAATAACGATACTATCCTTAGCCTGGAAAAAGACCATTTTACCCCTAGACCCTCCAAACCTAAGATTTCCCCTCTTTAAGTCCGGTAAAGACTCATAAGGGTAAATTTTTGTATTCGGGTGCCCTACATGGATGGAACCAAACTTTCCTAGCTCAACTAACTCCCCAAGTTAATTGGCCCGGATGTCGCAAGGGTTCATAGGTCTTGTTCTACGCGCATTAATCCGTGTGAACCCGGTCTAATCATAGGCATTCTAGACACATTAAGCATTATTTAGCATATCCATTTTTTAGGGTTGTTACATTATCCGTCCCTTAGGAATATTCTTCCCCGAATGACACTACTAACAATCTAGTGTAATGCCAGTCAGATCATAACATAGTTACTATACACAATAAAGCAATAGCAACAAAGAATGGAGAGATAAGGAAACTTAGACCTAGGAGTAAGAAGTCTAACCTCAAGAGCTTAAAAGATGAGGGTAGCGGGATCTCATATCGGCCTCGGCCTCCCACATAGCACCCTCAACAAGATGATTCCTCCATAACACCTTCACTGTGGCAATCTCCTTGTTCCTCAGCCACTTGATATGTCTGTCTAAAATCTCAACAGGTACCTCCACATGAACAAGTCTTCATCGACCCCCAAACCTTTAATAGGTAGAATCGATGCTGGATCACCTACGCACTTCTAACATAGAGACATGAAAAACTGGATGAACAGAAGTTAGCTCCGTAGGCAATTCCAACTCATAGGCCACCTCACCCACACGCTGTAGGATCTCATATAGCCCAACATACCTCAGACTCAACTTCCCCATCCTACCAAAACTCATCACCCCCTTCATAGGTGATATCTTCAAATAGACCTGGTCACCAACATCAAACTCTAAGGTCCAATTTCTATTGTCTGCATAAGACTTCTGCCGATTCTAAGCAGTAGCCAACCTGTCCCTAATAACCCTGACCTTCTCTAAGCCCTCATGAATGATATCTAGACCCAAAATATATGACTCTCCAACATCGAACAACCAAACTTGAGACCTACACCTTCTATCATACAACACCACAAACAGTGTTATCCCAATGCTGGAGTGATAGCTATTAATATACGAGAACTCTATCAAAGGCAGATGATCGTACCAGCTACTCTTGAAGTCAATCAAACACGCCCTTAACATATCCTCCAATCTTTGAATTGTGTGCTCAGTCTTCCCATAAGTCTGAGGATGAAAGGCAGTACTAAGCTTCACTTGTGTGCCTAAGCTCTTCTGGAAGGATCTCCCGAAATGTGAAGTGAACTAAGCTCATTTATCTGAAATGATAGACAATGAAATCCCATGCCATCTCATAATCTCATCAATGTAGAGTCTCGCATAATCCTCAGCTCTGTAAGTAGACCTCACAGTGATAAAGTGAGCAGACTTAGTTATTCTATCCACAATAACCCATATGGAGTCATGCTGTCTCCTAGTCTTCGGAAGACCAACCACGAAGTCCAAATTAATTTCCTCCCATTTCCAAGTCGAAATCTCAATAATCTGAGTAAGACCGCCAAGCTTAAGATATTCTACCTTGACATGTTGATAATTAGGACACTTGTCCACATATTTTGCAATGTCCTTCTTCATTCCATCCCACTAATAGATCTGCTTAAGATCATGATACATCTTGGTGGAACCTGGATGTATGGTATATTTGGAACCATAGGCCTCTGCAATGATCCTGGTCCGCAAATCATCCACATATGGTACATACAGCCTGTCCTGGTACCTAAGTATGTCGTCACCTCCCAAACAAAGGAATCATTCATCTTTATCAGCACTTAGTCCTTTAACTCCATCAAAATAGGACCAAGATGTTGACCCTTCTTGACTTCAACTACCAAGGACGATTTAGAACTAGGATGAACTGAAACACCCCCACTAGTACAGTCAACTAACTGCACATCCAGTCTGGCTTGTCCGTGTATATCTTTCACCAACTTCTTCTTCCCATCCTCAATGTGGGCTGTACTTCTCATGCTCATCCTGCTCAAAGAATAAGCTACAACATTAGACTTACCTGGATGGCAGTGAACATTTATGTCATAGTTCTTCAACAGCTCCAACCATCTCCACTAACGTAGATTCAACTCTCTCTGCGTGAATACGTACTGGAGACTTTTGTGTTCTGTGAACACATCCACGTGCACTCCATCCAAGTAATGCCTCCACAGTTTCAATGCAAAGGCCACAACTGCCAACTTCTGGTCATTAGTGGGATAATTCCTCTCATGAACCTTGAGTTGTTTGGACGCATAGCTATCACCTTAGCACCCTGCATAATAACACAACCAAAACCAACCCTAGATGCATCACAATAAACAGTTTAATTCTCACCAAATTTAGGAAAAGTAAGCACCGGGGCTGAAGTGAGTCTGTCCTTGAGCTCCTGCAAACTCTCTTCACAGGTCTCCTTCAATTCAAACTTGGCCTTCTTCTTAGTCAAAGCTGTCAGTGGGGAAGCAATGGAAGAAAAACCCTCCAAGAACCTGCGGTAGTAACTAACCAATCCCAAGAAGCTACGGATATCTATGGGAGTAAGAGGTTTTGGCCAGTTCTTAACAACCTCAGTCTTCCTGGGGTCCACCTCCACACCCTGATCGGATACAACATGACCCAAGAAGGTTACTGATCTTTTTAAGAATTCACACTTGCTGAATTTGGCATACATCTGATGTTGTCTAAGTACCTGCAAGGTTAGTCTCAAATGTTGTTCATTCTCTTCCTTGGTCTTAGAGTAGATGAGAATGTCATTAATGAATACTATGAAGAAAGAGTCAAGGTATTCACGGAAGACCCTATTCATGATATCCATAAATGCAGCAGGTGCATTTGTAAGACCAAATGACATAACTAGGAACTCATAGTCACCATAACATATACGAAAGGCTATCTTTGGGATATCTCCATCTCTAACCCTGAGCTGATGGTACCCTGAATGAAGATCAATCTTTAATAAGAAACTACACCCTTGGAGTTGGTCGAACAAGTCATCTATTCAGGGAAGTGGATACTTATTCTTGATAGTGACTTTGTTGAGTTGCCGATAATCGATACACATTCTAAGGGTTCCATCTTTCTTTTTCACAAAACCACTGGAGTGCCCCAAGGGGATATGCTCGACTTAATGAAATCCTTATCATTGAGATCTCTTAACTGTAGCTTCAACTCTTTGAGTTCAGTTTGAGCCATTCTGTAAGGAGGAATCGAAATTGGTTTAGTTTAAGGTTCTAAGTCAATACCGAAGTAAATCTCTCGAGGGGGAGGAACTCCAGGAAAATCATAGGAAATACATCTTCAAACTCATACACTACAAGCACTGAATCTATGGAAGGAATGTAATAAACTAAATCATTAACACTCACAAGAGGACATAATAACCCCTTGGACATCATTTTATTGGCCTTAAGGTTCAAAAACAAGGGATTAGGATGACTCGAGTTGTACCCCTCCCAGACCAGCTCTTTTTCATTAGGGAAAAAAATCTCATAACCCTACTACGACAATTCATACAAGTATAACAACTATTAAGCCAGTCCATGCCAAGAATAACATAAAAATCATGCATTGGTAACTCAACCAAGTTTGCACACATAGTCTTACCACTTAAAACTATTAGGCGATCTTTGTATACTCTATCAGTTCTTACATTTTCTCCTAAAGGTGTTGTCGTAACCACTATAGGGATCATGCAAGAGAAACTTCAGGAAATTATCTCAAAAGGAGAGCAAGTAAGGAGTACAAAGAAAGCATAGACCTGGGATCAAGTAAAGCATAAATAGAAGTGAGACTACTTGCATCATACCTCAACCTATTCTTTATCATGCAGGACTTACTTCCTTATACTCCCTACCATTCAGGGGTGGAACCGTTCCGTTAGGAGGCCTCGGCTGATTTGCACCCTGTGAATGAGGGCTGGCTGCGCTTACCTCCAGCCTGACCCCCGGTTCTGTGGGACAGGCATTAACATGTGCCGCTCTTATGGCACCGAACGCAGGAGGCATTAGTGCCTGTCTGCACTATCCACTATGAGCAGGGCCCCACACTTCGAACAAGTCCATTCCGTGACGAGGCATCTCACCTCCATGCCCTTGCGAACTAGGGTATGCACCTCTAGGGTTGCACTTCTCTGAAAGCTAGGATGGCCCGAAATCTGTTTCCTTGTTTAAATTGGGAACGACTCACCAAACGCCATAAGGTGTTCCTGTTTCCCCCCTTTCTAGGACCTACATGATCATGAGGCTTAGGCCTACTAGCATCACGGATCCCCTCTTCTTCTAATTGTCCTCACTTCTGTAATGCACCATCCAAGCCTGGAGAGGTCCATTGTTATCGTGGGAGAATGTATCTGACACTCCTCTTCAGATCTCCTGAGTGATTCCTGTCTGAGGAACAAACTCATCGCATCCTGCTGGTGATACAAATGAAAGTATGCATTACCTGGATAGTTTAACAAAGTCATTGGAAACTCTTTGACTGTCATTGGATTCCCTGCATAAGTTGATAAAATAATCAAACTTGGCTCTCTCTTTCCCGGGGAAGAATCTTCTAAAAAGGGCTGTCCTAAAACAACTCCAAAAGTGATCGGGAACTCCATCCAAAGCTCGTTATATCCTGGAATGAAACATCTGGCACCACGTCTGTGCAAAACATTTAAGATGATAGGAAGGCCAACCGTATTTCTCGGTATCTGTGGCCCCCATAGCCACCAAAAATCTTTTGAACCTCATCCTACGCAACTCCTGGGGGATACTCGTAACAGTCTTAGACCCTATGAAAAATAGGAGGATTCATCATCGTGAAAGTTCGTAGACTGTCAGCCATGCTACGAACGATGGGTTGTTTCTCCCTCTCCTAGAACAGTTTGTCGGTTGACCTGGTCAGTCATGGCCTGGGCTGACACAGTGTGGCCTTGGACATCTGGGTCAGGAGATGCCCGCACTCTGCATCAGTAAACCAACATGTGGTTTAACGAGTGGGAAAGCATAGGACACTTCTTCAACTGGAGACTGGGTTTGGAAAAACTGATTGTCCCCGCAAGCTGCTCCTTCTCTCTGGACCAATGGTTCTCTCGTATCATTTCTAAGAAAGAAAACAACAAGGATTGAGGTTAGACACTCTCATAAACATCAAGAAATCAGACAATGTAGGAAAAGGACAAGATGAGATCAGAGAAGTTAAATTTCCTACGCATCATGCAGTTTTAATTCAGGCTAGTGGTGCACTTCACTACCATGACTTAGAAACTACTCAATGTGGTTGATGTGAACTTATTGTATTTAGAATTTAACATAGTGTTCTGATACCAACTTTGTCATGACCAGAATCTAGACCCCAGACGAGACCGGCGTCGTTGACCTCTCAGAGGTCGCAGACAAGCCTACATACGTCATCCTTACCTCATCTTGGTTAATTTTACCAGAAAATTTGAGCTTTTTGTTTCGTAACATGCATGTAAGTCATTCTACTTAAATCATATGCTTTCACCATCAACCATCTAACATTAAGAACATTAAATGAAAGAAATAGTTCAATACTATATTAAGTGTATACTTGCAAAAAAGGCACCAATACAATGTATGAAATAAAATAGGAAAGAAACGCTAGTGGAACATACTCCACTAGGTCAATCCAATAAATAAGATAGAATATAATGGGAAAGTGTCCTCGAATGCATGAGGGCCTATCAAGTCGGGTGCATGATCCATGTTGGATAGACTTCCAGCGTCGATCTGTAAGCTCTAACATCCACCTGACACCTGCACCTAAAATGTTAGAGTTGTAGGGATAGTACACACGTTTTTAAATAAGTGTGAGTAATGCAGCACACACAAAGGAAACATGCAATGAGTTAGAATATCTCTTTCCTAAAACACATTGATTTATGAAAACGTCAAGTCAAATGGACTATCAAAATTGGGATTAGGGAAGTCAGGGGACTTGCCAAATTTGGAATTAGGAAAATCAGGGGACTTGCCAAATTTTGTTTAGGAAAGTCATGCCATGAGAGTAACATGTATCATCACACGTTAATATTGTACATGACACATCACTTACTACACATAACACATAACAATTGCATATAGCACCATAACATATTCACTCATTCGTTCAATGCCATGAGCCCTTGGAAGCATGGAATTGACATAAGACTTACCAAAATGATGGGATCAACATATGGACCGAACAGGAAGCTTTTCTAGGGAAAACACAGAGTCTGCGTCATTCATACTATGTACTTCATTTCATTCATTATAAGCTAGTGTAAACACTAGCCATTACCTATGAATTACTTTAAGACTTCATCGGGTTTGAGTGTGCAAGTATCAAGACTAACCTAGGGTCAGACTTGTAGTCTAGCTCACATCTTGATTATCTATTCATACAAAAAAACACCTTTGGTATGTTCATATCATATTATAGGCATCATTTGAGGCTGGCCTCATTCAGTAAGTTGGGACCTAACTTTAACCGACATAGATCATGTGAGCCTCATGAAATCTGTTGTATGCCCCACACCAAAGATGGTGGAATCACGACAAAATGATCCAAAAATTATAGGTACATAGGGATTGAACCCGCGAGATCCCGGTATGGCAGTATAGGTTCAAAAGGACTAGGAGATATAAGGAGACCCATTACCCGGCATGACGGACGGTCTCATATCATGCGGTTACGGAACCCTCCCCCTGCCTTAAGAAGGATACAACCGATCAGAGTTATTCCTATCGGTTGCTTAGTTGAAGTTCCATTACATTCAAATTATCCGTTATGGAATCTGGCTTCTAGTATGAGGGACTATCATAGTTAAGAGTTGATTTCTCATTCTCAATTATTAATAAGGATACATTAATAGCCAACCATAGTTTCTAGAGTGTTATAGAGACTGAGTCTTCTTAGCTTTACAGTATCATAGATGAGAAGTTTTTGATAACATTTTACTTCTTAGGCTCATTTGAGATTGTCTCAGCTTTCACATTAGCCTCTTATAAGGTTGTCTCCACATTCATTAGCGTTAGACTATTTTATCTTATAATACTCACCCCTTTCTAGTGTATGTTCATTTCTCAATGCCAATGCACTTGACATTGAGTTGGTTTCACACTTACTTGACAGAGAGAGAGGTTGTGGGTTCCGAACCCCACACATCTGATCTTATTTTTTACATCTTATTTTTCTTTTCATTTTAGATCAAGTAACTGATCGAAATCCAAAGCCACATTCTTTTTTTTTTTCACCCACATTATTTCAATGAATTTTACAATGGTTAGGTGCACGGGTTCGATCCTCAGTTGACCTCACTAATTTGTTCTCATTTTAAATCGTAGTTACAACAACTTTACTTGTCTAAATGAACCAAGAAGGTGCTGGAAATTTGAGTACATTTTTCAAGCTTTCTTTTCATCAACCATTTGAGTTACAGTTAGTTAATTTTAGGCAGTTTCGTAATCATCTTATGCTAATAGTTTTCACTCAAATACGCACACTTAACTTAATAGAACATCACGATTTATAAAAGTTTGTGCACGTAAAAAGAACAACCCTTAAAACATGTCATTCCATGCGCCAGGCCATGTCAAAGAGGCCACGACAATACACCCCCACCTTTTTTTGCACACATTACTTAATCATATGTCTTGGAAAAACATACTTTAAAATGAAAACACATACATGAACATGATCATAATGAAAACACCTTACATCCGTAATTTCTACAAGCACACATATCGAACCTAGAATGACAATAGGAGCTGTGACGGGGACATGAACGGGGGGAACAAACCTTAAGTTTTCTGAAAAAGATTTCAGCTGAGTCCTTAGGGTCTCTGGAAAGGGACCAAAGAGTAAGAAAAACCATATATTTTTTGACCGTTCAAAACCTGGAATTTCTGCCCAAAGACCTCCTCCAAACTCACGTCCGATTCCTGAAAGCTTCAATACCAAATTCTGACGGAAAAAGCATCCCTTTATGCCTACCATTTTAGATTATGTTTTGACAAGGTTTTAAGGTGAAATGTTTATTCAAGTGTGAAGAAATTTTAGTTTCTGATACAGCTCTTCTGTTAGGAAGAGAGAACGCGCGAAAAGAACGAGAGAGATATTGACGTGGGGAGAGAGTTACACTTGAAAGGTTGTTTAGGCTTATGTGGTAAAAGATTGTCAAATAGGACTCATTTTCAATCTTTTTAACAAACATCTGATTTCCTTTTTCTTATTTTTCACCAAAATTCATCTAAAAAACTTATTCATAATAACATTCATTACCAATTTAAATAAAAAACAATTTAATCATTGCTCCTACTTGGTTAGAAACTGGGTGGAGAAGATTTGCTTAAAAGGGGCATTTCGGCCTCTCTTCCCAAAATACCCCTCCCGCTTATACTTCAATAATTACTTACATATTAGTCTAATTAAGATTACTACCCTTATAATGGAAAAAGACCATTTTCCCCTAGCCCTCCATACTTAAGATTTCCCATCTTTAATCTGGGTAAAGACTCATCTGGGCTAAAACATCGTATTCGGGTTTGGTGCCCTTACATGGATGGACCCAACCTTTTACTAGCTCAAACAACTACCCCACCAAGTTAGTTGCCTTGATGTCTCCAGGGGTTAGCGGTCTAGTTCTACGAACATCAATCTGATGTGAACCTGGTTGGTTTTAATCGTAGGCATTCTGACACATTTAAGCCTACTAGCAATCCATTTTTTTAGGGTTGTTACATCTCACAAGCCTCATACCATTGAAACTTGACTGTCTTCTGAGTTAAATTTGTCAAAGGAAACGAGATAGATGAAAACCCTTCATCATTTTTCCTATAATAACCAGCCAAACCCAAGAAACTCCTTATATCTATTGGATATGTGGGTCTAGGCCAAATCTGTACTGCTTCTATCTTCTGAGTGTCCACTCTAATACCTTTACCATAGATAATGTGGCCCAACATTGCCACAAACTTAAGCCAAAACTCAAACTTTGAGAACTTACCATATAACTTTTTATCCCTCAAGGTATGAAAGTCCTTCTTAGGTTGACTAGAATGATCTTCTTTATTCCTTGGAATAGAGAGTATGTATCAATGAAGAGTGAAACACAAAATATAAATCAGGTTTGATACTATGTTCATAAGATCCATTAAAGATGTAGTGCATTTTCAACAACCAAAAGACAACCAGAAACTGATAGTTACCCATATATGGTTTAACAAGTTGTATTTGGAAGTCACATTCCGACATTTTCAAATAATGGTAGGCCTAATCTGAGATCAATTTTGAAAAAATAGCACTTCAAGCTGGTCATAAAGATCATCTATCCTCGGAATAAGATACTTTTTCTTTATGGTCACCTTATTGAATTGTTGATAATCTATATACATCCTAAGGAAACCATCTTTCTTCCTTACAAACAAGATAGGAGAGCCCCAAGGTGATATACTTGGTTAAATGAAACCTTTATCTAATAGATCTTTCAATTGTTCTTTCAACTCTTTTAACTCTGTTGGTGCCATTCTGTATGGAGGAATAGTGATAGAATGAGTATCTGGAATGATGTCTATGTCGAAGTCTATTTCTCTTTTAGGAGGGACTAAGGTAAATCATCGGAAAAGACATCTGGAAGTCACTGGACGAGTGGAAACGACTTAAGGGAAGGTTACCTCAGCTTTGAGTCATTAACTAGGACGAAGTGGGAAGATACACCCCTTGAAACAAACTTCCTGCCTTAAGGTACGAAATGAAACGACCCTTGCGCCTGGAACTATTACTCCACTTATGACTGGCCCATTTAAGAATAGAAAACTTGACAACTTGAGTTCTACAATCTATTTGATGCATAACATGCATGAAGCCAATCCATACCTGAAATGACATCAAATCTACCACGTCTAACTCTACTAGGTCATCCATGCTGTTCTTGTGATTGATGGAAATTGGAAAATCACGATAGATAGTTTCAGCTAGAATAGACTCCCCAACGAGTGTAGAAACACAGAAAGGGTCACACAATTTTTAAGGAATAATCTCAAACTGATTAGCAACATAAGGAGTTACGAAGGATAAACTTGCTCTTGGGTCTAACAAAGCATAAAAATCAAAAGTAAAGACCTTGATAATACCCCTGAAAACATCTGGAGAGTTCTCTTGCTCTTGACATCTAGTGGTTGCATTGAGACGATTTTCCCCTACGCCAGCACCAGAAGTTGCTCCTCTAGGTGCAGTCTTATCTTGTGGAGCAACTGATGAAGATTGAGCTCTATTGCCCCCATTACCATCGCCTGTCTTACTCTTGGGACATTCTTTCATGAAATGGCCAATTTGACCGCACTTGAAACAATCCGCGGATCCTTCACGACATATGTTGAAGTGATCTTTACCACATTTAGCGCAGGCAGGAGGCTTACTACATCCTTGCGCCACACTACCCTGTGAATAATAGGTCTATCTTGGGAATTTTTACCATGATGCTCAACTCTGTCTCTAGGCGAAGGTGCAGCAACAGATGATGGTACATGCCCCTTCTGTTTATGATATTGTGGCCGATTCGGACCACTGTTTTGTTGCCCAGACTCATTCCCGGTCTTGGCTTTCTTGTTTTTGTACTCTTCTCTATACCTCAACTTATATTCTTCTAACTACTGTACATAAACCATTAACATCAAAATGTTCATGTCTCCAATAAGAATTGCAGCCCAGCCCTCTTTGCTTGAATCACGACCTAAGCCAGCAACGAACAAACTCATCCTACTCATCATGTCCTTACCCATCTCCAGAGCATAACGAGATACTTAAGTGAATTTCAGCCCATAGTCATCCACATTGAGTTAGTCTTGATTAAGGGTAAGGAACTCACGTACTTTGGCCTCTTTCATTTCTCAGGGAAAGAAACGACCTAAGAAAGCTTCTTCAAAATAAGCCCAATGCGGATGTGGTGCATTCTCATATCTGTCCTCCTTCCACATGTCGTACCAAGTCCTAGACACACTCATTAGTTGGTATGCAACCAGTTCAACTCTCTCAATATGAACAACATGCATCACATAGAAAAAATTCTTCAACTCTTCGATAATGTTTTTTCCAGATCCACAATAGCTCGAACTACTGAAGCTTGGGGGATTAATCCTCAAGAATTCTCGTATCCTCAAAGTGTCAGCCCCTTCTTGTCGAGCTCCTTTTTGTTGCCCAACTTGGTTGGTTACAACTTGACTCAACATCCGAATAGTCTCACGGAAATCAACATTATTAAAATCCCCTTGAGGTTGTACTTCCGGAGCACTAGGTAACTCTTGTTCCTGAGTTTCTACATTCCTCCTAGATGGACGACCTCTTGATGCTCTTCATAGAGGCATGGTTATTTGAAACATGCGCAAGCACGAATTAGAGAGAGACTTTTAGAGATAAACTCAAACGCACGAAAAGAGTATGAAAGAAGTGAGAAATTTCCTAAATGTTGTTGCCTTCTAATCATAGATGTGGCACTCTTCACACCGATGACTAAGAATCTACATACGCGGCTTTACAGACTCCCTAGGACTCCTGAACACTGGGCGGGAGTGGCACTCAGTTACCATTTCTGGACTTGACCAAACTTTTGGCCGACTTACTTAACTTAGCGGAAGACTTAACTTAATATACATAGTAAATAACATTTTCAAGAGAACATCCTTAATATGTAATAATCTAGACGAATGGAAATTGAGTGTCAAAGTTAAATCATCTGAAATATTAGATAAATGAGACATCAAACTAAACAATCTAACTGACTTTCGATCTATGAAACCTCTAATAACTGAGATGGGTTTTGAAATAGACCCCACAACTTCCTAATGAACTAAACTAGAAATCATTAAAATGGATCCTCCGAAAAGCAAACAGGCTTGCCAACTGACTCTGGAATGCTCAAATGGATCAGCGGTGCGCTGGATGTTTATCCTTGTTACATGTGTCAACATTATAACACGATGTACGCGAACTGGCATCAATACATTGAAGGTACAAGCATGCGAATTGGAATGATAAATGACACTTAAGCTTGACAAGGAGTAAGATAGAACACTTATGTTGTCTCTATTATAATCATGATTTACTAACTGTTATTCAGTATGTACAGATTAAAACTAAATGAAATCTAAATAAAACAGACTGAAACATGTTGTAAAATATGAATATATAAAAACATACAAATAATATCTCAGTTGTATGTAAAAATACAAATAACTGATGTATATCAAAATACAATACTTCTGTGGGATCTTCTCTAACTGACAACCATCACTTAACAACTCTAGCGATAATATAATGTTACTCTGCACACGCTGCCCGACAATCCTAACCTTGATAGAGTATAGCAACTGAACAGCCTAATGATTCCACTTCTATACTACGAAAATGGTTCATAAAAAAATTATAACCCTTTTCTACCCATGATGGATATATGGTTTACATGGAGACTTGAATTACTATGAACTCGCATCCCCACATCCGTTATCAATACTACTCCCAAAATATATATTGACTCTTATGTTTTTAAAACATACAGATTCCATGATTTGAGATTAGTTCTCAAAACTTTGTTTTAAAAAGCCCTCTTTGAAATCATATTTTTCCTGCTTGTTTATTATCATAAAACTATTACTTCTATCTTAAAACATACTCTAAAAAAAAGAAGGCTCTTTTCTGTTAACCTGTGAAACATTAGTATTTCTAGGGTACGTAGTCCCGTTATAACTTTTGACACTCGAACTCAACTCGTTCCGCTCGCTTACCTTATACTTGAGACTTTAACAAGTTAAAAAGGTTTTTGCAGACCCGTCCATGGAAACTTTAATAAACTCACTTGACTTGGCTTCTTGACTTTTGACTTGACTCGTAGGTTCTTTTGACTTTGATCTTAACTTTCCTTGATTGTACTTCTAGATTCAAGGATCAATGATCTATATTTATGGTTGCTTCCTGATGTTTAGATTTACCCTTAGGTGTGGAATAAACAAGGAATGATAGGTATACACTCCTTAGAAACTAGTACGAAAAGATGGGGGAGAAATGGGAACTCTAGGTGACCCTAGCGCTTAAAAGGCATGGGGCGCCAAAGTCTGTCCTCAAGCACTATGGTTAGTGAGGTGCCCCAGAGCTTGATAGATAGAGTTTGTCTTAAGAGGAACTGGTAGGTGTGGCGCCCTAGTGCCTGTTAGATGGGTTTTCCGAATTTTGTTCTCCTATTTTCAACCCTAAACATTCCAAACTTCGGTGGATCTTCCCTTAAACACTTCGGATCACTAACATACTCAATAACCAATAGTTTAGACTCATAAAATAGCCTAGAAATACACATCAAAACCACTAAAGATATACTACAACTCTACCAACAAGGATTTAACACTTGTTCATCAAGAATTTCAAGATTTATAATTCAATCAATAGAAAAAATGTCAAATTGAACACGTTGGTGTGTGGGTAAATATACCCAAGATAGAAAGATTCCACATACCCTTATAGGGATCACCCTCAATGAATTCCACTAGAATCTCTTGGCATTCTTGTTGAAATTGTCACAACTGGAATCTAGACCCCAGACGAGACCGGTGTCGTTGACCTCTGAGAGGTTGCAGACAAGTTTGCATACGTCATCCTTACTACATCTAGGTTAATTTTAGCGGAAAATTGTTGAACTTTTTGTTTCTTAAAATACATGTATACATACTACATAACATCATATGCGTTCTCACTAAATCAAGCAGTGTAATATAAAGAATGTCAAATGAAAACAATTCATAAGTTATCAACGTATTGGTGGCAAAATAAGCACCAATACCAAGTTCGAACCAAAGTGGAAAGAAACACTAGTGTAACATTATCCACTAGCGTATAGCCCTACATCTAATCTAATATAACAGTAGTATCATCGAAAGCAGGGGGGCTTACCATGTCCGGAGAAAGCTCCACATCAGGATAAGCTTCATTGCCCACCTGTCAGCCTCTAGAATTTACCTGTACCTGCACCCTAAATTGTAGACTTGATTGGGATTAGTACACCCTTGTACTAAGTATGGGTTTATGCAAGCACCCACCAAGGCACATTCATGAGTAAATAACAGCTCTTTTCCTAACAACATGATTATGGAAAGTCAGTCAGTGGACTTGCGAAAATTGGGATATGAAAGTTAGGGAGCTTTCCAAATTTGGATTAGGAAAGTCATGTCATGAGGTACATTGCATCAGCATACTTATCATATTGCATCAACAGAACATAACATATTACACATACCACATATCATTTTACTATAGCACATAACATCTTTCAATATCATCCATTCATCTACCATGAGCCCATTGAGCTCATGGACTTGACATAAAGACTTCCCAATAGGGCTCAACCTATGCACCCTCAAATAGGGCGCCTTCATTAGCAAACACAGAGTCTGCTTCATTTATATTCATACGAACTTCATTTTCTTTCGTTCATCAGGTTAGTGGAACACCCAAACCAACTCTACCTAGGATGTATTTTAGACTTTCATTCGGATTCGTTGGCAATTATTACGAATGACCGTAATGTAAATTAGTACTTAAGTCATATCTCGACCCCTCTTGATTATCCTATCCTAAACCTTTGGTAACATTCATTTCATTATTTTGCATCATTTGAGCTGGCCTCAATTTCATTAATAGGAACTTTACTTTAGCAGACGGTAGATATTTGAGCATCATGGAACTCCAGTGTCTCCCCACACAGTTACCGAAAAGGTGGAATCACCATCCAAAGTGGACCAAAACATGCTACCGTTACATGGGAATTGAACCCCGCTAGATTCCTATATTGGCAGTATAGGTTCAAAGACTAGGAGATATAAGGAGACCCATACCCGGCATGTCAAACAGTCTCATCTCATGAGAGTTACGTGAACCTCCACCGTTCTCGAAAGAAGTCATCACCGCTCATAGCTAGTCTATCAATTCTCAGTATAAAGTTCTATTACATTCAACTCATACGTCATGGAAGCTGACTTCTAGTATGAGGACATCATAGCTCAATAGATGATTTCTCATCTGATCATTAGTATTAAGTATGTATTATTATCAATACTTTCATTAGAATGTTCGTAGAGACTGGTCTCTTTATTTGCTTTACACTCTCATCAGTGAGTACGTTTTGGTAACATTTACTTAGGCTCATTTGAGATTGCTATCTTCTTTTACATTTGCCTCTTATCATGTTGTCACCACATTCATTAACTTTAGCACATTTTCTATTCATAGTTACTCATCCCTTATTACGTGAATGTTCATTTCATAATATGGCAATGCACTTTGCCATTTAGTGTGTTTCACACTCTTACTTAACCCTTTTAGGGTTTCATCATTTCATTGTTCATTTCATCATTTCATTACATACATCTTAGGTTCACATACTTCTTAGCGTATGCTAGACTTATGGGTATATACATACAAGCCATGAGGCTTCATTTGTAGTTTCTTGAAGTAATTCATATCTTCCTAAGATTATGTGATACAAGACTGATGCGTCTTGTATGTATGCCAAGATCTCGGTGTCGATCTATGTAGGCAACATTATTCTTGAACATTTATTCACGTATGACTTATGTATCAATACGGCAAGGGAACCCGATTTTGAATCCCTTGGACCACACTTATTTTTCATTTATTTTATTGTTAGTTCACACGGCTTGGGGACCCGATATCGAGCCCCAACGCCTTAATTTTTTCTTATTTTTCTTTCTTTCTCATTCACTTGTCTTGGGACCGAGAGGTTGTGGGATCTAACCGCCACAACCTCATTTATATTATTTTCCTTTACTTTTCCGAGTTGACCGTGAGGATGTGGGATCGAATCCCCACAGCCTCACTTTATTTTTCTTTTAAATTTCCTTTTTCCGCCTAGAGGTCGTGGGTTCGATTCCCACACGCCTCAACATTTCTTTTCTTTTTATTCCCTAGTTTGAGCGAGAGGTAGTGGGTTCGAATCCCACTCCTCTCATTTCTTATTTTCATAATTCCATTTTCTAGCCAAGATTATAGATCGAATACCCCTCACCACATTATTTTTAAATCACTTATTTTCATTGTTTTTTACATGGTTTAAGGTCACGGGTTCAATCCTCCATGAACTCACTTGTTTTGATTCATTTTTCACAACATTTTGAACTACTTCAATGTGACCGAAATTCATCAACTTTTAGCTAGAAATTTTGTAGTTTTTCAGCATCCTTTTCATCACATTACACGTTAGTTCTTAGGGAAATTTCATAGTTCATTTAGAACGTTTTAGGTGCATTTTCATGGATTCGTTTAGCCAAGAGTTTCTCACTCAATTCAGCCACATTACACTTCATATGAACATCAGGATTTACATAAGTTTGTGCACGTAAGAATACAACCATAACAATATATTTAGTCTTAAACCCGAGAGCACATAGTCACGATTCACATTGCACACACCTACACATCGTTTTGGATCACATAGGTTGTCGTTCATACGATTTCAAACACACATTCATGAACATATTCATCACGAAAACACAACACACTCCTAATATCTACCAGCAAACATACCCAACCTACAAATCATTGGAGCTAGTGACAGGAACGTGCAACGGGGAACAACCCTAGTTTTTGAATTTCAATATACTGAACCTTAAGGGGTATCTTGGGATTGGGACCAAGAGAAAAGATAACACATACCTTATTGACGTTCAAACCTTGACCTGATTCCCAAATTTTCTCCTCCAAATTTATGTCCAACACCGAAAACCTCAACCCCAATTCGACGGACAGCCCTCTCTTTGCCTAACGTGTTTGATTAGTAGTTTATTTTTATTTTTCGTTATGAGTTCTTCAAGTGTGAAGAATTTTTGTCGGTTTTTATGTTCTTGAAGTTATTTTGGCAGAGAGAACGTGAATGAGATAAGAGAGAATGATCGTAAAGTGAGATAGACGTGATAGAGTGAAACGTGAAAGTAGTTTAGGCTTAGGTAAGGACTTAGTCAAACAAGGACTCTCCTTAACTTAATAAAAATCTGATTTTTCCTTTTTCTTAAATCAGCTAATAATTATTAATTAATTAAATTAATTTACCAATTTAAATCATTGCTTCCACCTAGGTTCGAACCCGGGTGGAGCAATACTTCACTCAAAGGCCAATTGTCGGCCCTCTTAATATACCGTGGTTTCACGGTATTTTTAATATTTTTTCCTTAAGTTTAGTGTGTGTCCAAAAGACTTTTTGTATTGATTTTTATGTAAGTTTCTCTTTTTTTTTGCAGGAAATCTGTCCAAAGACGAACACGGATGTTTTTGAGCGAGAAATGCAGAAGAGACCACCTACGGAGCTTATGACGGTCCGTCGATCTTGTGACGGTCCATAGGTGGCATCATAGTGAAACTGATGAAGGAAGATGGGGAAGTCTTACCCAAGTGTGGGATTATGGAAGTCCATGACGAACCATCATAGCCACGATAGTCCGTCCTGCTGGTTCGTCGTGATGATCCAAGAGAAGTTCCAGTACCGAAATTCCAAGAAGTTTAAGTATTATGGAACAGAGATCGTTGACGGACCGTCGTGCTTGGAATGATCCGTCATACTTGTTCGTCGAGGGTAATGAAGAGAGCAACAGAAGAATTTTTGAAGTATGGGACGACGGAGGCCATGACGGCCCGTCATAACAACGATCACGAGGTCCGTCGACCCAGCCGCATTTTGACAGATTTTCAGTAATTAGAGTCCTTATTTTATTAGGTTTTTGATTTTTATAAATAGTTCAAAAAACCTCATTTTTTGGGTTAGACTCTTTTATGTTAGACTCTTTGTTAGTAGACTCTTTGATATTAGACTTTTTGATTGTTAAACTTTCGGGAGAATCTTTAGTTCCATGAACTTTTCAAGTATTGAAATTGATTAATTCAGTAATTTATACACTTCTTTAATTGATTTTATGGTAGCATTTGTTGTAATCAAGTGAATTTCTAGATTTTTTTCTTTTCTCATTAAAGTAAGTGCATTAATTGCTTTTAATATATGAATATTGTTATATGACTATGGGTTACTAAACTCCATACTAGGTTGTGGTAACCTGGGGAATAATGAGTAATAGAACTAAATACATTCTAGAATAGGTCTTGCATAGTATTGATAATTCTTTCGTTTAGAACTTTTATAACGGAAATGGCCAACGTTAGAACACTCCCCTTACTGCTACTGCGGGAACCAAGGAGTAGATATAGGAAAGAATTACACAAAATAGATTAGTGGATACTATCTTATAGGCTATTGTTGATTGTAGTACGGGTAAGAACTTATCAAAAATATCGAAACAATGCTTAAGTGAGGTAAACGGTAGAGTGTGGTATTATAGCCAACACCACTAGCCGGAACCAAGGTGACGAGTGGAAATTTCTAGATACCAGACCAGCTTTAGAGATACATAATCCTTATACACTTTACATGCAGATACTAGGAACGATTGTTATAGTTAGAGGTTTATCACGTTCGGAACCTGTGGGGAACCCTTAGCCCTGTTAACTTTTTTAATTTATTAAAACTCCAAGATTTGAATCTTTTAGTTGTTTCCTTTTCATCTAGTTAATTTTTCATAACTACAAAAGAAAAATCCCCCTTTACTATCTCTTGTTTCTAAGGAATATTGATTAAATCTAGTAAATAATATAATAAAGTTAGTATGAACTATATTACCTCTGGGAATGATCCCAACCTTATTAGTTGGTTCTTTACTTGATACGACCCTTTACTTCTTAGCTGAGAATAAGTTTGAGCGTATGTACCATCTCTCCGCATAATTCCTGTCCAACCGTTATTATTAATTATGAATTACATATTTCGGGAATTAACAATACTACCTAGCCTGGAAAAGACCATTCTACCCCTAGACCCCTACCAACTTTACTATTTTCCCTTTTTAAATCCGGTAAAGATTTCATCCAGGTAATCTTCATATTCTTGAGCCCCCCTACTGGCGGAACAAACCTTTCCTAGCTACACTACTCCCTAAGTTAGTTGGCTTGTCTGACACAAAGGGTTCAAAGGTTCATTTCTACTTGCATCAACCCGTGTTGAACCGGTCTAAGCATTTCTAGAGACATTAAGCTTCACTTAAGCATATCCATTTTTAGGGTTGTTATATTATCCCCCTCCTTCATAGAACATTCGTCACCCATTGACACTACTAACTATAGCGTAACGCTAGTAAGATCATAACTAGTTTACTATACATAATCAAGCAATAGCAACAAAGATGGAGAGAATAAGGAAACTTAGACAAGATAGGTTGTTATTATACGAGAACTCTTCAAAGCATGGTAGTCCCAGCTACCTGAAGTCAATCATACACGCCCTCCATATCAAAATACCTCCACCTTTCTGAATGGTATGCTATTGCCCGCCCATCAGTTTCTCAGGATGAAGGCAGTACTACGCTTCACCTGTTGCCTAAGATCTTTTGGAATTATCTCCAGAAATTTGTAAAGGTGAACTAGTCATCTATCTGAAATGATAGTCAAAGGAATCACCATGTCCATCTCACAATCTCATCAATTTCAGTCCTCGCATATCCGCGGCTTGGTAGTTACGTCACATGATAACGTGGGTAGAGTTGTCATCCTGTCCACTAATAAACCCATAATCTGAGCATGTTGTCTCCTAGGCTTCGATAACCACCACCGAAGTCCATATTGATGGCCTCCATTTCCAAGTCGGAACCTCAAAAATCTGAGTAAGACCGCCAGCCCTAAGATGTTATGCTTTAACCTTTGACCATAGGACCTTGCCACATATTCTTCAATGTCCTTCTTTCATTCCATCCCACCAATATCTGCTTAAAACCTGATACTCTTGAGTAAGAGAACTGGATTATGGAATATTGGAATCCATGGCCTCTGCAATGATCCTGGTCCGCGATCATCCACATATGGTACACACAACAGTCTTGGTCACCTTAGTATGTCGTCATCCCCCAAAAAAAAAGACTCATTCATCTAACCAACACGTAGTCCTTCAGCTCCTCACCAGGAATCCAGTACTGACCCTCCTTGACTTCACCTACTAAGGATGATTCAGAACTAGGATTGAACGTATACACCCCCAACTAGTCAGAGTCAACTACCGCCCACACCCAGTCTAGCAAGTCTGTGTATATCTTTCACCAACTCCTTCTCATCCTCAACGTGGGGTGTACTTCCCATGCTCATCCTACTCAAAGCATAAGCTACATCATTAGCCTTACCTGGATGGTAATGGACATTCATGTCATAGTCCTTCAACAGCTCCAACCACCTCCACTAACGTAGATTCAACTCCCTCTATCTGAACACGTATTGGACACTTTTGTGGACTGTGAACACATCCACATGCACTCCACATAAGTAGTGCCTCCACAATTTCAATGCAAACACCACACCTGCCAACTCGAGGTCATGAGTTCTATTTCTATTTTTTTATTTCATTCCATTTCTTCTTTCTCAGAAAAAGGGTCTTTCACCAAAGTAAAAGATTACGTCGTTCTTGATAGTTAGTTACTTACTCAGTGGATAGAACCTACTCTGGATCAGATCCTGGGGAGTACTGTCTTGATCATTTCCTCGCACGTAAATCCCTACAATTTGAATTCCTTTGATGTACATAAATCTGTCCTCGGTTGGATAAACTTACATAATTTCAATTACGAATCTTTATTTCTGGTCTTCCTACCATCCACTCATTTTTTGTTTCAAACCTCTCGTTGGGAAATCCTCTATGGTAATAACAGTAAAAACTCCTAAAAAATTAAAAAATAAGATAGACAAAATAGAGTTGGTCTTTTGAACCCGCTTCAAGTTTTCATGACAATCTCACCGCACTTGGGGTACAACAATCTCTCTTGCTTATGTTTACTGTTTGTTCAACCATTTGATTCGTGTACTAGTAAATGAACTCAACTTTTACTGCAAATTTTTGAAGTCAGTTTCTTTCACTGATATAACTATCTGAGTTAGTTTCATCAACTCAATGCTGAAGAACAAATAAATATTATAGTCATTCAAATCCTTTTTATCCTTTTGTTTCTATAAAAAACTAATTTGGATAATTTGAGGCTCTCACCGATCATACGTAGAGATATTGATAACACCATAGAGCTAAGGTATTTCATAACTAATTGATTGAGCAACTGCCCGTAGACCACCTAAAGGAATATTAAAATTATTTGACCAATACCCCGACCTAAGAAATTTTTCAACGGGAGCAATACTTGAATGGCACTCCCAAAAAAACACCAATACTGTGATCCACTAAGAAGGCAAGTGTCACCACAAAAAGGACAATTACTGAAGAACTAGAAAGATAGATACTTACTGCTATGGATGGTCGAACTGATAAACGAGTATCTCCTGTAGATGGTAATAAAGTTCGCTTTCAAAGTAGTTTTTCTTCAAACCATCTGCTAGAGCTGTGAAGAATTCTTCAAAGGGTCGGCATATTAAGGCCATAACGTTTTTAAAATTAATTCCTGGCCGAGTTTCTCTTTCTAACACCCAATTTACTAGTACACCTATTGTGATTCCTAATACAAGAGTCACAATAGGGACAAGCATCCATATGATCCCATAGACTTCTTTTAAGGATTCCAATTTGGAAAAAGAATTGATAGTCTCTATTTCTGTTGTATCAATTATCATTTCAACGATCAACTTCTCCCATAATGATATCTATGCTACCTAGTATTGTCATAATATCAGCCAATTTCATTCTTTTAACTAACTGAGGAAGAATTTGCAAATTGATAAAACCTGGTGGGCGAATTTTCCATCTCCAAGGAAAAACGCTCTGATCTCCTATCAGAAAAATCCCCAATTCTCCTTTTGGGGCTTCAACTCTCACATAAAGTTCTTGTTTCGACAATTCAAAAGTTGGAGAAGGCTTTTTACTAATAAACCGATATTCAAAATCATTCCATTCAGGATCTTTTAATCTGTCAAGACGTTGCATTTCTAAATTTTCCTAAGGCCCTCCTAGAATTCCTTCCAGAGCTTGTTGAATAATCTTTATGGATTCTATCATTTCACCGATTCGTACTAAATAACGAGCTAATGAATCCCCTTCTTGTTGCTATTGAACCTGCTAATCAAATTCGTCGTAAGACTCATAATGATCAACTTTACGAAGATTCCATTCTATTCCGGAAGCTCATAGCATTGGTACCGATAAATCCCAATTTAATGCTTTGTCTCTCCAAATAATGCCTACGCCTTCAAATCGTTCTAAAAAAATAAGATTCCGAGTAATAAGTTTTTGATACTAAGCAACCCCTGTTAAAAAATAATCGCAAAAAATCCAAAGTTATCGATCCGCATAGGGCAGACGGCAGCCACTCCGCCAATCCTAAATAATTTGCATCATTCGCAACAAGTTGGCAGCTTTTGAATGTCATAGTCAATTCCTTTCTCCGAAAATATAGAAAAAAGGTCTGTGCAGGCCAGTCAAGCCCCCATATCCCGCCATAAAATGACCGAGCATACAAAGGGAAGCTATCAGACCAAACTCAACATAATAATCTGATTAGCTATCCTTTTTAAGGTACTTGAATTTGCCTAATTGTTCGGGTCCTTTACTGGTTATTGCTCTGTGACATAGTAGCTACTAATCCAACGTTTACTAAGGCAAAATATTGTATAAGTGTCCGATTTTCGCAATTTTCTCCATCCCTATATTTAAATAACCCAATATTGGTTTCGCAATCACAACACTTCACCATCTAGAGTACACGGTAGTGGAAGAACACCGTGCATTGATGGGTTGTTTGAGCCCCATATTGACAGATTCCTCTTCTATGAATTACTGAAGTGAAAGAAGTTCTCAAAATTGACTCGAAACATATAAATGAAATGAAATAAATCTTCAATTATCAATTAACGAGTTTTTTTGTCTCTCGAATGTCCACCCTGATTAATTAATTCTTTATAACTACTCTTTTTTTCCAAATAAGCTAGCATCGGTGACCATTTTCCAAAAATTTCTTCAAACCCTCTGAGATAATAGTTTTTTTGTGCAATTCTTAAATGTGAAGTAAAGTCTCCTATCTTATTGGTGAAATGAATACTTGAAATTCAACGATTCTTTCTTTCTTTTTTGAGAAATAAATGAATGACAGAATTTTTTACCATAAATGAATTTCCTCCCCTTTCTTTATTTTACAGATATGGATTTTGTTGTGAATTTTATTGATCAGTAATAATAATTCCAGTAATGTGAACGTGGTCTTATACTTTCTGTAGAAACCTCTAATTTTAAAGCGATTCCCATAAATTAATCACATTTCAATTTTGTTCAGCTAGGAAATCCCAAAAAGGTGGTAGTACATTTTTTTTATCACAAAAGCGAATAATTGAAACCTACAATCTAAAATGGAGAAGATTCTGCTGATTTCCTTTCTAGATCTAATGAATACCTTATTTTATTGATTTAGTATTGTCTACTCGAATTAGATGCGGAATGAGAATGTATAACAAGCATGTTTGCATTTATTTGCTTTCAGATCCTCTATACGAGACAGGGTATATAGGTACTATCAATTAGTTTCACCGTGGCTACATATGTTCCTTAAGATCTAAACGACTACCATTATTGGTATCAAACCAATAACATTCATCAAGCTAATCTTTAATCGCTATTTAGGCAAAGAAGAACTTAAATTTATTAATTCTTTTATCTTTATAAAGGGGTTTCGTCACCACAAAAAATGACTCCGAGTTTTTTATCTGGTTTCGTTGCAAAATACTGAATTCTCTTACTCCTATCCAAATCGAAGAATTAAAAAAATTCGAATTTCTCAAATCTCTACGACATCTAGACAAAAATATATTCATGAACAAGTGTAACGACTGTTTTTAGTCATTTTGAGTAGCAATTTTAATTCTGGAAAAACTGGCAGAGGCAACGGATGCAACGACGGACCTCTGTCACGACGGACCGTCCTGAGGTCCCGTCCCAGAACACTTAGAATTCTGAATTGTAGGTACTGAACATCGATTCTCTGAACTCACGCCGGAGTGCAGGACTGGAACCGTCGTGATGCTCGACGGCCCGTCACAGTCCATTCCCTAAAATTGAGTTATCTGTACATGGACGGACCAGGACGGCCGTCGCAGGCACGACGGCCCATCACAGGCTGCGCAATCCCAGGCTGGTAGGATTTCTGTTAATTTATTTAAGGTCGTTTTGGGAATATTTTCTCTTGCTTTAATTAAAAGTGGTGGGTTAATGTTAATACGTCCTAATTACTTGGGGGTTAAAAGAGGTAACCTTAAGTTATGATGGGTTGATTAGTGGCCATCTTTTTCTCTAATTATGTGGATTATTCAGGGGTAAAAGAAAGGGGTTTTAATAAGAAAAACAGAAAAACAGAGAGGGAAATCGAGCAAGAGAGAGAGAAAACGAAGGGACCACAGAATTTGAGGAATTTGCTTGCTTGGATCACGAATCTCGGTGGAGGTATGTTTGGTTTTTATGCTACTCGTCTAAACTCTTAATAGAGAAGGCTATGTGTTGGGTAGTATTATAAAGGCTTCTATAGCTATTGTGTGTATGCATTTGGTTTATATTATATATAATGATTGTGATAAAATAGCATGTGAAGCTATTGAAGCTAAATCTTGAAGAAACCCTAATCTACTTGGTTAAGGATAATGCCTTGGTACTAAAAGAAGGCTTAATGAACGCAGTAGTGAGATTTAAGGGATCGGGGCCACGATTCGGTACCCAGGATAGAAGATGAAGGATCGGAGTGTCCCGTCCGAAACCAGGATGTATAGGGATCGTGCCACGTTCCGTTACCAATAGAATTTAGACGAGTGTCACTACCGACACGATAGTAATAATATAATGAATCTTGAAAGATGTTGAATATACTCAATCTAATTGACTAATTCCCAAATGAAAGTATGATAGAGCGTGATCCTCCTTGTGTGCCTTGGTTTTGTAACCATGATTATGGTAATTGTAAATGCGCATGCTAAGATTTATTTATCTTTATGATTTACTTGATATATACTGTTTTCTATATGAGTTGGCGATGAGACCTCCAGTCTTTGTTTGTAATGACCCCCTACTTTAGTTTTCTCTTGTTATTGTG